>JASCZW010005641.1:157645-238558 GCA_034211315.2 Aedes japonicus
TATCCCACATCAAAATGTTTAGAATGAATGAGCACGAGTGAATTTCGATGATTTTTTTAGGAGAGGAAATGCCCACAGCTTCAACATTCTCAAAGATCATCCAACGAATGCGCGCATTTTAATGGGTATTCGCAACTCTAACAGAGGATTACATGTTCTTATTTACGTAGCGAATTGTATCTGGGAACATTGGTGACCACCGATAACGACACCAACAGAGAGATACAAAAGCGCATTATGGCTGGCAATCGTGCCTACTTTCGACTCCGAAGGACGTTAACATCGAACAACGTTAACATGAAGTTCGCCGAACTTCAAAGTTGACCATCTTCAAGCCATTAATTAGACCGGCCACGAAACATGAACATTGCTAGTGGAGGACCAGCTTGGTGTCTTTGAACGGATGGTGCTGCGTACGATCTACGGTGGAGTGCAGATGAAAGACGGAACGTGGAGGAGGCGAATGAACCACGAATTGCATCAGTTGCTGGGATGGGCTGGACATGTCGTTAGGATGTCGTACGACGCCCTGTTAAAATGGTTCTTGGAAACTATTTGGCGGGTACAAGAAGAAGAGGCGCCCAACGAGCAAGTTGAATCGATCAAGTAGAAGGCGACTTGCGGACTCTCCGCAGACAGCGAGGCTGGCGAGGTACAGCCATGGACCGATTACAATGGAGACAACTTCTGTGTACAGTAGAGGCCATACCGGCCTTCTTGGTCTGATTGGTGTGGTGGTGTAACCATGACCAATATGTACCTATCCCAACAAAGAGTCGATGGGAAGCCAACTTTGTTTACAATTGCTTTTTTCAACATGACTTATTGAAAAAGAACGACATCGTTGTTACATGCTCTCATCAATTTGGTGAGAATATTTGTAACTAATAAAAAAAAATTAAACGGATTTGCTATTGTCAATGGTGTAGATTTGTACCGGCGCAGTGATAAAAATTAACTGAAATGCGGTAACGTTGCGCATGAGCCGCATAAAGCTATACTTTTCTCTAGCATTATTTTGCAAAAGTACTTAAAGCGAGTAAGAAGAAAGAATAGTGCACAATTACTTTTTACTCCTAGTGAATACTTTTTCAGTGAAAATTTTAGGCGATTACTATCTTTAAATACTTTTGGATACAATGATATATGTGTTCCAAATACAATTTAAGAACGTTCTGGATACAGGCATTCAATTTTCTCAAACACGGTGAAGATGGAGTCATATTATTAGGCTGAACCTTGAAAAAACTATGCATTCCTTTCGGCCGATAGCTTCTAAAGATTCTTAGCACTAGTCATTTATAACGAGGAATTTTTTCTGTATCGGAAAGTAAACCTCCCATTCAAAGCTTGCCCAGTAATTTTTATCCCTTAAATGATAAGTCTTCCCATATCCGGATGCAAACTTATGATTCAAGCGTTTGCCCGGTAAGTCTCAAGGGAGCTTTTTAATTCATTTAACAAGTGAAGTTTTTTGGGTTATGAGCGAAATCTTTTCTTAAAATACGTACATGGAATATTAGTCCATTCCATTTGATTACGCATGATGCTTGAAACAAAAAAAAATCTTTGAATGTAGCTGAAAAAGTTACGTGAAACATTATACATAAGTGATATCTTCAGTATATAAATGACAGCATCAACATCAAATCTCGCACCCCATTATGCAGCTATTATTGGTGGCAATTGTCTAGAGCTACCTTGTTCTTCCATAAAGTCACTCGTGCTTATGAACGATTCGGCATAATGTCACAGCTCCTGTGAAGACTTTTACTGAGATAGATAGACACAATTGTTTTGAAAAGCCTTACTATATTACAATAAAATCATTTTCATTGTTAGGTAACCGTTTGTTTTAATTCAACACTTTAAAATAATAATGTAACAACAAATTCGAACTTCATAAAATCAAATCCAAAAATTTAAACCTCACAAAATTCTCGAACATAGTTTAATCGGCTTGATCGCAACAAGCTAGTACTATTTTCAATACTGCGACGCACTAAAAACAAATTTGACTTAAGTTACTATACGCGTGACCGACTCTGTAGAAATGTTTGCCTATATTAGCACCTATGGCATAGTTGTCTCTGTTTCTCAACAATCTCAATGACACCGTCTTTACGGCGTTCGTGATTCGCTTCAAAGCCTCCGAGTTCGAGGCCAGACAGTCCGTAACGAACCGTGCGACTAGAGTACATCGGTCGGGAATCTTCTTACGTAGGCGATCATAACAAATCCTTGTCCGAATACGGACCCGATCTTCGTCGTTGTACGTTGCAAACTGAGCAAACAACCTCCGATAATCTGGTCCATTTTTATCATTATAGAAATTCTCCCGAATGAGAAAGCACCTAAGCAGATACGTTCCTAGAATGCTGTTTGGAAGAGAATTTGCAGCAACTTTCTTCAGTTGATCACTCGAAATTTGCAAAATGTTGACACAATCTGCAATGGTTTGCTGCTGTTGAAGATCCGTAGAGGGAACAAACCGTGGAACATTCAGGTCAACATCTCCAAAGTTATGCACATAGCATTTGTAGTATTTAAATGCTTCACTGCAAATATTGGTTCTGCCTCGTTCGATTCTTGATACGCAATTTCTCACATTATCCATGAATGAAACACTACAAGGATCGCCTTGGTAGTATTGCATGGTTGGAATCTCCAGATGTCCCAGTTCATCGGTCCACAGACGTAGGGTTAGTATTTCACATCGGCATACACAGGTGGACTCGATGTCGGTTCGGAATCGCGTTCCAATGTTGGTGAGGTTTTGAACTACCCGATATTCTACGCACTCTTCGCGAGCGCCGTTGACGGTTTTATAGCGACCATTGTGAGAACCGGACACAAGGACGGAACTAAAAACAACAAACAATGTGACAAACTGTTCCATAATTAAGTGCAGGTTAATGATTTCCTACTATTTATTACAGTACCAGCCTATTTTTTATGACCTTCCCATTTTAGTTATCAAGACGTGCGACCATTTCAAAACAAAACTAAACACCGATCCATTTTTTTTTTCAGCCATGGCTATCGCCGACAAGGTAGGCAACTTCACCCCTGGCAAAGAATTTGACGCTCTGCTCGTCGATGTCTCGATGTATCCGACCAATCGTTATCAACTGCCTGCTGTTCTAACTCAGGATAAATCTCCCGAGGAGCTGCTACTGGAGCTGGTTCAAAAATTCGTCTACGTCGGAGATGACCGGAACATCGTCAAGGTGTTCGTCGCCGGTCAACAGGTCAAATAGAACTGACCAAGTTAAACGCAATCTATCAGCAATACATTCCAACCGCATGATCAAATCGGCAGAGGGGAATCTAAATTTTAAATATCCACCCAATATGAAATAAATACATGCGCGAACCACAGGTTCAAAACAGAAACAACAATCATTCTCCCATTGCTCAGCGTCATCATTGACCGTCTCACGTCGCAAGTATTGTCTCATCTTGAAGCGAACAATCATCTCAGCACAACGTTCTAAGCATCTCCGCCCAGGTCAGCTTCGATTAGTTTCTTGCTGTCGGTTTCCAGTGGCGCATCATTGAGTTCCAAGTCGTGAGTTTGTTCCTTTGCAAGCACAATTCTAGTCGTTATGCAAATATCCAAAGCATTGTTGCTCTTTGCCATTTACTTTCACTCCTCTGGGAGTGCAGCAGGTAAGTTAAGTGTGTCAATTTATTGCATCGTTGCAGCCAGAAAGTGTAACGAATATTCTCCATAGTAACAGCAACGCCAAAATGTTCGCACGCGCCAGTGTTTCACAAAATCCTTGGCCTACGACCGGTCCCAGGTGAACAGGAAACGGGCGGCGTACTTCCGCTCTATTCAGCCGCTGCCGCCAGTACGTCTCGCGAAGAAGCGGTCAACGCAAAGTGTGCGCGATTGTGTCGCGAAGATCCAGACTGCTACGGCTATCTGTTGGTGTTCAGTCAAAACGCGTGCTACGGCTTTAGCAGCAATCGAACGGCAACGACCCGCTACGACTACGTAGACGAAAACAACCACCAATTAGTGAATGATGCTAATGTTGCATTTTTTGTAAAGACCACCTGCCTGGACGGTTAGTATACGTTTTGTCTGCTGGTGATAGTTATCTCAGTGCAAAGGAGGTGGTGGGCGGTGGCGACGCGGGTATGGCTGGGTACTCTAGCTTATTGTAGTAGTAAGTCACGGGTGGCGGATGATAATGAGTAGAAGCTTGAAAAACGATCGGGATGCTTGCTTGCTATTAGCATGAAATTAGGGAAATCACGTTTACGTGATATATACTTGGGTTTTTTTTTGCAGTGGATTACTCCTCAATAATTCTCCTGGTTAATCTTCAGGGTTGCGGCGTTAGGGGAGGAAAATAAAATGAAATGTGATTTATTGTTTGGTGATTTGTGAGTAACGAATAACTTAAAAATAGTGACAATAGTCCTAAAGCCTGGTAATTTGCTCAGTAGCAAAACACGCCTATGAGAGAAGGGAATGTATTTGATTAATAAAGAGAAATTATTGGATGGCATTTTTGCGAAAGGTTATGGATTTATGAACATAAATACATATTAGGGTTGCCAGTATTGATGGTATCAACGACAGAACTCGCAAATCTTACGACATTATCAGCGGTGCTATGACTTGCTGGTTTGGTTTTTATCGTTACTATACAGGCCATCTTAGACTATGGTTCTTTTAAGGCGATTTGCTTGGTTTAAACTGCCTTACAGTACAGACAAATAATAAGTCCAATTACCGAAGTTTACTGTGATTTGCTTGCAGTACAAGTGAAACAGAGAAACTTCTTTTTGAGCACGGAGTGGAAAATTACAACGATAAGAAACCTTAACGGAATGATGAGGACTCGATCGATAATGGTAAAGTTCTAATTATATTTACAATTTTATGGACCTAAAATGCGTTAAAATTATCAATTCGTCAGTTTTAAAACCATATGTTTCCCAGTGCTTATAGAATTCGATTCGGTTCATCGTTCTTACTGCCGCCCGGGTTGCAAAGGTCGCCCATGTAACCTCTGGACTCTGTAACTTATACACTTACTTTTTTTTACTGAGGTCGGTAAATTTATACTGAGTTTTCGAACAGTTGAAAAAGTCAGTTAATTTTGAATCGTTGGCAGGAACATTATTGAAATATTACATTTTCCTATCAATAGATAATGTTTGAATGAAGCATTTAGTGTACGTTTCGAAAGAACTTATGTTTTCTTCAATTTTTAGAATTGTTTTTAAGTTTACCGAACTGATAAGCAGTTTTACCAAATAGATTGAGTGATTATCTCTTATAGTTTATCATTCATGTTTGGATAGGATCATATCGAACCCGAAACAAATTTACTAATCCTAGCACAATGGTTGTGTTGGCTTGAAGGAACGAAAAAAAATAAACTCATACCTAAGTGAGAGACCGGGTGCGCTATGGTGAACTTTACGTGGAACCGGATCCTTTTAATGTTCCATTGTTTCAATCGATGTTTATGATCATTTGAATGTGAGCTGATTGATTGCTACGATTGATTATCAACGACACCCGGAAAACTCGTTTTCGTTTCGAGCGTAGAAGTGGTTAACCTCCAGGTCATAGGGAATAAAAATTACTGTTCATGCTACACAAGGGTAAAGGAATAGATTTGGCATCACAGAAAACCAACCATAGTAGGTCAAGCGAATCCTGTTTAAGATACCGGATATTAAGAAAGCCATTGAATATAGGAGATAGTCTGAGTAAAAGTGCTAGCAGTGAAAGGTTGGAAAAAATCAAGTAAAGCGACTAAGTGGACTGTTTTTTAGTAAAAATCGGACCTGTTCCGTGCCCTGCAGAATCAAAATTCTGTATCAACACACAGGAATTGAAAGTTTTTTTTCATTACTAGCTGAGCCCGATGCGAGCCTTACAACGGTAACAACAAAATGACTGAACATTTAATAGAACTGGTGCCTTTATGTTTTTTTTATGAATGAGTTTTGTTAAAATATTTTTTTTTTGCGAATGTGTGTTATATCTACACAATAAAACGTAGGAGTGTGTTTTTAATTCAACCATCGGATCGTCAGTTTTATCATGGTTTGTCCTTCTGTCTAGAAACATTTATCTTCAAACTTCGCCGTGTCATGTCAGTTTGAACGAAATTTTCCGTTTTCAAAACCTAAGATTATCTTCTTGTGCATAATGTAGCACTGAGAGTAACTCAAGCATCCCCTATTTTCGACTAAGAAGGGGTTCAAACTTCTATCAGATCATGCTGCTTACTCTAGAAATACACGTTTGGTTGAAGTTTCTGTTTAATTCGTATGAGAGACCCCCCCTCTCCGAACCCGCACAGAAAAAACTCTGCCTCCGAAAACCCCTAGATGCCAAATTTGGTTCCATTTGTTTGATTAGTTCTCGAGTTATGCAGAAATTTGGGTTTCATTTGGATGGAACTTCCTCCCTTCCAGACGGGGGAGGAGCCTCAAACCATTATAAGAACCTTCTAAGGCCCCAAAACCTTCTGCATACACATTTTCATATCAGTAAGGATAATTCTCATGTTTGGTTGAAACTTCTGTTTCATTTGCATGAGAATCCACCTTTCAAAGAGGGAAGGGGTCTCGAACCAGCATAGACTTTTGGTTCCATTTGCTTGATTAGTACTTGAGTTAATCAGAAATTTATGTTTCATTTGTATGAGAGCCATTGCTTCCAGCTAAGGGAGGGGTCTCGAACCACCATAGGAACATTTCTTGCCTCCAGCAAACCCCACATGCTAAATTTGGTTCCATTTAATTGATTAGTTCTTGAGTTATGCAGACACTTCTATTTCATTTGTATGAGAGCCTCCCCTTCTAGAATAGAGAGGGATCTCAAACTACCATAGAAACAATTTTTGCCTTTAAAAACTCTCACACGCTAAATTTGATTTTCTTGAGTTATGAGCTCTTCTTGAAGTATGCAGAAATTTGCGTTTCATTTGTATGGGAGCCCCCTCTTCCAAAGAAGGGAGGGGTCCCTAACTATCTTAAGAAGCTTCTACGGCCCCAAACACTCCTCCATACAAAAATTCACGCCGATCGGTGCAGTAATTTTCGTGTCAATAAGATTCAGACATACAGACAGACAGACAGAAATTCATTTTTATACATATAGATCCCTAAAAAAGGGCCAGTTATATCTGGAAGCTGTTCCAATAGATTTAGTGGCCGACGCACAACTATTACGTAATAAATAATATTTCTGTAACAAGTTCTCGTGGAATGAGGCAGACAAGTAAAAGAGCCTACCGTAACACGTCCAGAGCCCCAATTCAGGCGACATCACTCTAAAAGCCCTTGTCTCCTTCTTTTCGTTCTTCATTTCAACATAATCCACTATTTCATTACGAATTTAATTTATATATCATAAAATATGAAAAAAAAAAAAAAAAAAACTTATATTTAGTGGTAACGAGCGAAATAAACAATGACAGATAATTCCCATGCAAGCTTCTCATTTTCATGTCAATATACTTCACTGACAGGGATTACAACTTACCCAGTATTCCGAGTACTTGAAAATTCATTATTGAAACTTTAAGCGTTATGTTTTCGAATTTTTGAACTCTAATTTGCTTTTCTGAAATCGATAATCAACGAAAAAATGCAGGATTTTGTTTCTATTTCAATGACAGTTTAATGTTTTTGAGTGTCCTTTTTTAATAAATTAACCTGGAACGATTAATGGACTTCCACTCAAGCTTAGTACCCTTGATAGGGGAAAAAAGAGAGTATATAGAGTCTTTAGTCGACCATGGTCCACGTTTTGGAAGCTCCAGTTCAACGACAGTTTCTAGTTTGAGTTACACAAATATTGTACGATGCACTTCCCTTTTAAGTTGTTTGTCTTGATTCGAAAATCGTTAAAATATGGCAAATAAAATTCACATCACGATGAATAAATAACATAAAAAAGTAAGTTGCCACAAAACTTAAGAGTGAACTTTTATTGTTTCCCTTATATTGAAAGTAAGAAGTCTGAGATTGAATTGCGGCATATTCCGCTAGTATCACACCTGATGTTAGAGCCTTGATATAAACGTCCTACGACGTGGCCGCAAAATTAATGAGCAGAGCATGTGACACTTTCACTACTGTTCAAATTCTTCGTCTCACATGTACGTTTATAGCATGAGATAAGCTCATTGGCAAGGGGAAGATTCTCATAACAATGATTGATAGACTCGAGAAAGCCATTGTCCAGTACCGGAACATTTTTGGCTGAACCTGTAGTAAACATCAACTATGATTCTACCACAACATATCGACGATAAGACTCACTGGCTCCAGCTTCCTGGTACCTCTGAGGATCAATTTATTTAGCTTTGCTTCGGATAAGCAAGCAATAATTCGATGAGTATAGGGAAGAGTGGGTTTTATGTGTTTACGAAACAAAATTGTTTGTCAACGGCATCTTCATCGCAAATTCAACGTGTGAGATAGCCTCTTCGGAGACCCGGAAAAACTCTGGTGCCCGGGCGCCATGGCCGATTCTGTTGCCGAGATATAAAATTACATTAGTTTTCCAGTCTAATGCTTCTTGGTGGAATCAAATCGGATAATATTTCATGAAGTTAGAGCACTACAGAGTTGATCAAAAATTTGTCCGTCCCGATCATTTTGTCTATGCCCCGTATCTCCGCTCAACGTCTTTCTACTTATAGAAAGTTTGAAATTCCTTAATCACTTGTGAAACTTTGTGAAATTCACTGACATTTTTGGAAAGCTAAAAGTGGTTGAATTAAGGTACACTTTCTAGAACCCACTGGAAAGAATTTCGAAAGGACTACGAGAAGATTTACGTTTATTAGTTGAATTTGATCGCATTAGTCCTGCAATATCAAGGTACGGCGTGTTTTCTGTTCCAACAAACTAGAGGCATATAGAAATTTTCAAAACTTGAAAAAGAACACGCTGAACCACAAGAACTCCCGGAGGCTTATTCGTAAGAAACCCATGTCCTTATGAGACAACAACTAATGAGAGTAAAATTAGCCATCCAGATACCTGGAACAGATACCATAAGCTTCGGGATAAATGGAATCTAACAAAACAAAATGTTCCAAAACCATCACCTAACAAAGTTGTTCTTAATTTATGTATCTGAACGGTAGGGTGTCGATTCCATGACAAATTAGAATTCAAGTTGTTTTAATCAGAACTGCATATAAGATTTCAGAAAGGCATATTGCTCTAAAGACGCAAAAAAAAACCAAATCCAATCCATTAATGGCGCTGGTAAATTTTGTGAAAAGGCCCTGTAAATTATCAGAATAAAACTAGAACTTATCTTGCATCCAAACATCTTACTTGCCCATGTTCTTAGAATCATATATATTTGTTCTGCGAAAATCCACAATTTGCCTAGCCTAACTTCTCAACGCTTCGCTAATTTTCTCACGCGACAATGCCTACTCCAAGATTAATGGCGCCTATTTGCCTTTCCATTCGCTTTTATGATAATTCCCGCCATAGTAACCAGTAGAGAGCACTAATTACCAACACCGGCAATATCCTCGTCCGATTACCTAACCCATTCATTTTCATTTCAGTGCCACAGCAATGCGCCACCACCAAGTTGTTCCCACTGGTGACGATACCCGGTGCTAGCCTAATCGGCCAAAACTTCCAGCAGTTACCCCGACTGGTCACTAGGGACGAATGCGCCAATGCATGCTTCCGTGAGCAACGATTTCGCTGTCGATCGGCGAGATTTGTTCGATCCTTCCGGAACAATCGACATCGCTTGTGGGCCAAGATCGATCGGGTTCAAATGGGGCAGTGCTACCTAAGTCGCGGCGATAGAATCAGCCATCCAGAAACGTTCAGACGGGGCTGGGAGGACGATGAAGAGTACCTGGAGAATCAATGCCATGATCTGGAACGAGGCGAGGCGAGTTGTTCGTTCGAGCAACACCACGATACGGCTTTCGTTTATGCCGATGATTCACTGCTCGTGTCGGGAGAGAAGAGCTGCAGTGAACGGTGTTTGAATGAGGATCGCTTTGCCTGTTTAGGTTACACGTTCTACAATGCTTCCAGGGTGAGGCGGGGTGCAGGGGCCAGCTGTTATCTACACTCGGATGATTTGACGAGCATGGGCCCGAAAGCAATTCGCATGTTGTTTGATTCGGTTTATGCCAGAAGGGTACCTTGCCTGAAACTGGAAACGCAGTGCTATAGCAATAAAATGGAGGTGATCTATGATCCGGATAGTATTTTCCAGGGGAGAATGTATCTGGATACTGTACAGAAAAATTGTAGTTTAGAGATGACTGGCAATGGAACGAAGGGGCTAGAGATTCCAACAGGGGATGAAATATTAGAATCCCGCTGTGGCATTCGAAGAGCATTCATCAAAGACAATATTATCGAGTGAGTATTGAAATGTAAGATTTTTAAAGACAGTCACACATTCACGAATATCAATTCAGTTTTTTAGTATTCAGCTACGTCTACATTCAGCAGCACTCTGTAGTACGCACGCAATCCGATCGCCTCTTGAAAATGGGTTGCATACACCATTTCGACTCGAATAACATTACCCAATTGATGAACAACCTCCCGATGCAGTCAACCGTGGATTTCATCCCTCACAGCCAATCGTTTAGCTTTGGTTCAACAGAAATCCGCAATGGAACATCTAAGATTATAAAACACGTAACTACAATTCTGCGTGATGTTGAGACACAGGCGGAAATCTTCGAAGCAACTCTCGGGCAATTGCTGGAAATGCACATCGAATCAACGAATCGAGACTATGATCTTACGCCGCACAGTTTAGTGGCCTATTCGGGCGAGCAAACCGTCACATTACTAGACGATAAAGGTTGCCCGCCAGACAGGCAACTCTTTCAGGGCTTTCGAAAACAGAAGAATTCCGCAAAAGTTGAACTAACGGCACGATTTCACGCCTTTATGTTTCCCAGCTCAACTATGGTAAATTTCAGACTCAACATTCAATTTTGCTACGAATCGTGCCCTAAAGCGGTGTGCTTCTATCAATAAAGTTTATTTCTTAAAAAGTCTATATTTTTAGAAAGCTGTGTTTTATTCTCTTGCGAGTGACTAAAAGCATGCAAACTCCTTAATCTCATGTGTGCGAACAACGAAACAATCCTGCTGATCCTAGTTAGGAATGCGATCTCTCAAATAAGACATGATGGACTCCGTTCCTTTCTCCAGGATCTGATGGCGGGGCTGTCGAAAACCGTTTCCTATCAATTCTAATGTACTGAGGGGGAAAAATGGCATTATTTAGAACAGTGTTCACGCATTAGTCAACTTACGTAATATTCTTCAACAAGCCAAGAACCGGCGGAACTTGTTTGATATTGTTGTTGGCTAAATCCAACGTGGCTAACCGAGGAAGTGCAGCCAATCCAGTTTCAGTGGCATCAATTTCCTCAATTTTGTTATCACGAGCTAGCAAAATTTCCAGACCTTTCAACTCGTAAATACAAGGAGGAATACGCTTCAGCTGGTTGTTGGCCACGTTCAATTCACGCAACGTTACCATAAGACCAACAACTTCCGGCAAATCGGTTAGCAAGTTATTAGCCACGTTTAGATAACTGATTCTCTCAAATTGAGAGAAAAACATGGGAATTGTTTTCAGCGCGTTGAAGCTTATGTTGAGCTCCGTCATCTGATTGGACAGGTGCGTGAGGCTGTGAGAAAAAAGTTATGGCGGTTTTCTTCAGCTGTGAAAAATCAACCCTTACTTACCCAGCTGGAACTCCTGACAGTTTGTTTTTACTGATATCGACATTATACACAGAAGCCTCCATGGCGTCCAGGAAAACTTGTTCTGGAATATCGATCAGATTTTTGTTGCTAACAATCATCGATCGCCCCTTCTTCATTTGATACACATCAGGAAATGTACTTTCCTCAAATGGGGCCTTGACTTTTTCCACACCTTTCGCTGGTCCATCTCTTTCCCTCAGCGTCTTCAGAATTCGCTGCGTTCCACATTGTATAATGTCTCTTCGAATAGACCTGATCGGATTTCCATCTACCTGCAAGCTTACCAAATGTGCTAAGGTAGACAAGCATGAGGGTAAGCTGCTGATCGAATTATTCGATAGGTCCAGTCGAGTCAGACTGGCAAGCAAGGCAATCTCGTCTGGCAACTTCTCGATTTTGTTATCGCGAAGATCCAGGACCTTCAACTGTGGCAAGTTTTCGCAAAAGTCCGCCGGAATGGACTTGATGAAGTTGTTCGAAATATGAATCTCTTTCAGGGCGTCACATCCGGTGAAGTCCGGCAGCTCCACGACATCATTGTGCTGCACGTACAGGCATTCCAATTTACGCAGTTCACCCATGACGGGTGGGAGTTGTTTCAGATCATTCTTGGCCAGGTCCATTTTATGAAGATCTGTAGGTTATAGAGGAGGATCGATATGAGACAAATCTTGAATCGTGAAATGCCAACTTACTTCTCAAATTGACAATATCGTTTGGTAACTCTACGAGCCGATTGTTATTGAGCGATAGCTGCTGTAGGCGCACGAGAAACCCAATTCCACCAGGAAGCGAGTTAAGACTGTTAAAAGAAATGTCCTACCAATTCAGATTCACAAAATTAATGTACTAATTTTCTAGCATTTAGCATAGTTAGGAGAGTTTACCAGCACTTCCAGCATGATCAGGTCGCTCACGTTGCTGTGAATTTCCGAAAAATCATTGTGGGATAGATTAAGACTGATCAGCTCCTTCAACTCGAAAAAACTCTCCGGCAGCTCGGTAAGCTTGTTACGGCTAATGTTTATCTTGGTTAGTTTGGTAAGACAACCGATGCCGTCCGGTAGGCAAGTTAGTGCGTTATCTTGTAGCTGAAATGGATTATTCGTTTATTATGAAGCTTGATTAAAGTTATTAGGTTTATTATTCTTGTATTGTAGTCGTTAGTTTTGCTGTCCGACGTTTATCTGCAAGATGAAAGCAGATATTTCTTACAATGAGCCTGCACACCCACAGCTATGATGTCATCACACAAGTACGCTCAAAATTGGAATTATTATTATGACCCCTTTCCTCACAATACCTTCACAGAGCACACTTACGTTCAAAACCGTCAGATCGGCCAAATTTTTCACATTTTCACTGATACACGTCAGCGAATTCGAGCTGAGATCCAGATTGGTTAACGTTTTCTGGTTCCACCAGCTTTCCTCCTCGTTGGATCGATCCAAATCGTACCGGACATCTTTGTTATCACAGTCCTCCGAGTCACTCAGATTCCAGACCTTCTCCGGCACTACAATGAGAAACGGTTCGAAACAAAACCAAAAAATTAACACAATCCACAGTGCCCACCGGAAACTGACCCCGAATCTTGCGATAGCGCCGCTTCGGATACGGGATCCGGGAACGCGATCTCCTCATTGTGCTTGATGGCGAGGTGTCCTCACTCAAACTGTACCACATTTCTTCACTCTTCCCCTAATAGGAAGCAAGCACACACAGAATTAGCGCTGCACCAGAAAGCCCCAACAAGAAGATCGACCAAGGATAATTCAGGAAAAGAATAATTTTCAGCTCCAGCACTGACTTTTTGTTCGGACAAAACCCCCAAAGCGCGCGTGTCACGGAAAGCACTGATCTGAGCTCACGATCGGAACAATGGCAAATGGAAGATTAAACTCCACACTCCAGCAACGACACACCGTATCTGTTTTCGTAGTAGATTTCGGAACCAATAGAACGTGAAATTGGATTTTTACTCGATAGGAGGCATAATTACCATACGGATGAGTTCCGTCGATGAATCGGCCATACACAAATAATGTTGCGCTCGTTTGCCCCGGGCTTAAAGTCGACAACACAAATATGATTGAAATACCTGTAAGTCATCCAGGTGGAACCGATAAACACTTAAAAGCAACGGTTTCTGAAATCTGTGTCTGTTTTATTTTTGTTTATGACGTGACGTTATATCACAAATCATGCTCCTGTTTGGGGGGCATGCTTTGCAGTGGCATTCACGATAACTTCCACCGCATATGTCACGGCCATCGCAATGAGGGGATCGACTAGTTCAAGGCCAAAAACTTACCCGTGGCCAATCCCTGTCCCGCAAGGTTCAACACGCCCGATTTGAGCGCTTGCTTAATCTTCGTCTTGCTCAGCACTTTGTCATCTTCCGTCTTGTCCTGCCAGTGGAATACCGGATTCAGTTCCTGCTGCCGAATCCGACTGCGAACGGCCCGAGGCTTCATCATCTCCGAGCTGTGTGCTACTGGTTTAACAACAACACTCTTGACTCTCGTCGAAGCTGCTACTTAGGAGGTGTGCTAATTGAACTTATTAACGAGTTTTATTTGCAACACTCATGTTGTTCTTGTTCTTGGTGTTTGTTATTTGTGCAGACAGTTGGCTGTTTGCTTTTTGCAGTTTGAGTACATTTATTTTAATTTAATAAACAAAAAAGATTTCACTCTCCTGCTCGTATCTGGATAAAAACAACAAAATCGTAGAGAGGTTGGCTATCTAAGGAAAAATAGGTTCGTCAAAAGCAGCTGATACTGACTGAGTAATGAGCGGGGCAGTTGATTTCAAAGCTTTCCCAAAGTTGTGCGTTGATTGATATGCTTCTGCTTATATGAGTGAAGTAAATGCACCAACGAAGGTGTGCTCATCGCCGATATGACGAAATACACGATGCATGGAATTGATACAAAATGATGTTTAATTCCACCCAAAAATTGGGGTCACAATATGAGTTTCCATCAATAGAGAAAAAAAACTACTAATAAGAGTAGCCGATTTTGGCCAGCTCTGCCGGCCAGGAAGCATAGGAATTTGAGTCAAGTGTGCCCGAAAAACAAAACTGTATTGGATAGAATCCAAACCGTTCTATCATAACTAGATTTATTTTTACTTATGAAGAAAACTGATACATTTTTTTTGTAGCAGTGTTGTAAAAATTCATTTTGACTCATTTGAATTCATTTGCCGACAATCATTATTATAATATAAATGATAGATTTGTTGCTCTTGAATTGTTCAAAAAAATTGTCGAATATTGTATTGCACTAATCCTAGGATCAAGGCCAAAAATTACATATTCAAAATTTAAAACCTTTAGAAAAAGTTGTCGAAAAATTGCTCTAAGGCCTTTAATATAAGATTTAGAGCTTTTCTTACTAAACAATTAGACGAAGATGAGAAAGTTATCAACCACAATAATTTTGTTATAAATCGTATTTATAACGTCGCTTTTGTACAAAAGATCGGCAAATAAATTCAACTAGATCGAAATGAATATTTACAGCACTATTTTTAAGGCTCAGCGGCGTTAACTTTGCAGAATGTATTTTCAATCGTTTCAAATGATCAAAAATAAAGTATTTATGTTCGTGAGTTATCGTTCAAATAGTTTTCGTATAACTACGGTTGTCAAATTTTACCTTCTCATCTGTCAGAAATAACCAAGCTCAGATAGCTCGGTTTCCAAATAAGCATCTTTCTGTCGTTTTACTAGTCAAATTTAACTCGCCAAATGCTTGGTAGCCGAACAGGGCTAATAACTTAATATGATTAGGACCGATCACTTGCGATTTACTCGACGACTTCCGGATTACTTCAGTAATCATCTATGTTCTGACATCTATTGAATGGAATTAGAAAACAAGCTTCATCGAATGGAATTAGAAAACAAGCTTCATCATGTACTATCGACCCAATATAAAATGCAAAAAGAGATATTTTTGTCTGTTCATAGTAAAATGTAAACGCTTTACAAGAAATCCTGGAGAACAGAGATAGAGGTTCAGAGAGAAAATTATACGAGGACGGATCATTAATTTGACATTTCGACATTCTGGAAGGAATCGAGCAGTGACGTGAAGTACAAGTTCCCAAAGGAGGTCCTCTTGTGGCTAACAATTAGTGAGAAGTGGATGTCAAAGCCGCTCTTCTTTTTTTCGGGACTTGCGGCCAACGCGGAGGTTTACTGAACTAAGTGCTTACCGGAAGTTGCTGCCTTCATTAAAAGAAACATCACGCGAAATGGTCGCTCGATGGAGCGTTTGAAGATCCCAATCGTCCCTAAGCTATTCGATCAATTTCGTGGCGAACACCGAAAAAAAACTGATCAGTGAGACGAGCAGAGAGTTGGAGAATATGCCAACATTTTTCTTTTCTAAATCCAAAATGATGCATAGTTCTACGGAGGGAGATGAACCGGCTCGAGACTGAATATCTCGATAGCAAAAAAATAAAGATTTCTAATTGGTATGACACGTGTGAGTATCGTGAGTCTATGCATTTCTGAAAACCCACGCAAATGACACAACATTGACGAGAGGGTGGGCAAGTTTTTAATGTTGGAACGTTGTCAAGCTACACAATTTGCTGCTTAATTCATGACGATATGGAATGCTCGAGTAATTATTTTGTTTGCTATCAACATATAGGTTGTAAACCTGATACATATGAATTATAAACAAATACAACTGCAATTATCTATTAAATTACCTTTTTGGACCGATTGGTGATCTTCGTACCTGAAAAAAAAAAATATTTTTTCAATCTTTCCATTAAACAACACTGTTAGGTATTTATATAATAAACACAAAACATATTTTAGCGATCTCTGACATCTTGGATACTATATACTCCAACTATAACTTGTTCTCTTTTTGTCTGTTCACCCGGGGAGACTTGGTCCTACACCCAAACGATTTAATTATCCCCAATCCGCTCAACTAATAGCAATATTTTATTTGGCAGATCGAGACCCACCTGATACCGCAGAGCAAGATGCTTAGAGGCGGACCGCTAGATTTGATGAACTACCTCCCTCCGAGTAATGTTTTAATGAATTCACGGCAAGAAAATGAAATAAATTGAAATTCTTGCTGGCATCCCGTATTAATCGAATCTTGATTAGTGGAGGTGTCGTGCACCGATTGAACTCCTTTTTCACTCTTACGAACTGTTTTCAAGAATGCCAGAATGTGATACACGGATGATGTTGGTACATACTTGGTTTTAAAATTATTCACTGAAATTTAGCTCTCAAACATCCGTGCCTTTAAAAGGGAGGTAATGATAACAATGTTCGTCAATGAAGAAACAGAATGACGGAGCCATTACGGAGTAAGTTTTCTAGAAATAAGATTCGTGATTCTCACTACATATTATCTTATGTCCGATTATACTACAGCTACAGATACCTGGACCATTGTATGATATGAACTATGATTGATATAGCACGGAAACAAAGTCTGGCGGAAATAGATTCTCCTCTCTATTTTACACGTTTAAGCTTTATTAACCGCTGATTGTCATCATCATGCCATTGTATCGATAGGCATCACTCATACGTATATCAATGGTTCACAATCTCCATAATCTCAATCACTTTTTGGTCAAAATTGCGAACTATCTAACAAAATGATGCCCCAATGGGGAGAAGAGCGCACCCTTCATCCTCAAGCCGTCAGCAACGAGAACTTGTCAATCAAAATTTCCCGTCGGATTCGCTTCAATTTCATATATACTTACTTTACGGTATGTTTAATCTAATTCTTACTCCATCAGAAAGCCTGGCTATTCCCCGTTCATGTGATACTATAACAGAAAAAATCTAAAAAATGCAATTCTGTTCATACAGATTAAACCACTATTTGGTTAAGGAAAACTAAACAAACAATGGCGAATAGGTCAACATCTTTGTTTTCTGCGGCCTACATAAGGTTAACTATGTGTCCAAAAGCACACATTTTTTTTGTTTTTATCTATTAGCTTAATTAACATAAAACTTCAAAAATAATGCTGAAACTTTGTAAGGCAAAAAAAAAACTCTATGTACTGAAATATAGTAGTACTATATGATTGAATGATTGAAGATGTGTGATATTTGCAGAATTGTAAGACCCAGTTTGAAAATAATTAATTTTCACTCAATTATTCCTTTGATTTTCTGAGATTCATTACACTTTTCATGGCCATAAGTTCCAACGAATTTTCTCTTCCTTTCTCGTTATCTCTGATTTTAAATAAACCATGACAGAGGACTTCGCTGATCCCTTTCGATTGAGCCTAACCTAGTCTTTGGACGATATCTTTAAATCCAATCCCTAAGAATCTATTAACGCAGGAAATAAAAATTACTCTTTAAAAAGTTCTCAGGATTGCTTAGAACTTCAGAGAGGACCAGAAAAACTAAAGCTTTAGAATTTTTGAAAGGATAATTGAGCTTCAATTATCTCCTTCGATTATCTGAATTAAGACTTTTTGCTGGATCATCAAAGTTTGACTAAAAAATTGTTGCAATTCTTACTACAGGTACACCTCGATAGTACATACATTACCTTTCTTACTTCAAAATCCGCAATTGCACAAAAACTACTGATTGTATCTGAAATCTAATATAACCAAAAGAAAGATCAACCATCTGTTCTTTATTTTTGTTGTATTAGATTTTAGATCAATCTGCAGTTTTTGTGAAATGGCGATTTGAAGTGAGAAAGTTGATGTACGTACTATCGAGGTATACCTGTACTTCTAAATAATATTTTCCGGGTAATAGGCATCCTGATTGACCTACTCCAGTCTGGATCGATGGTCAACCATGTGTGATAACGATGATAGCCGAATTGATAGTTCACACTTCTACCTAGCTAGATATCCAACGCTTGTTCCCCCTCCACACTGAATGCTGAAACAAAAGGTTCAAGGTCACTGTGCAATATACAGTGGATGAAAATGGGTTGCAATTTAATGGGATAGAAATTGTCTGGAATCAACCCTAAGCGTATTCTGTGAATACCCAACACACGTGTTAAATGGCGGCTTTGAAGTATGCGACTGTTCGTCACTTGCGTCGTAATTCGATCGAATTAGTCGAAGTTTTTTATTTAATTCACTTAGCATAATATCCTGTGCGGCCATTGTTTACAAATCGGTGGAACTCCCACGAGAGCATTCGAGTCGCAGCGGTCCATCCAGCTGCAATCGGTTCAGTGTGGAGTGTGATGTAACACGGAAATCGTGGTAACAGACAGACATGGATATAAAATCCTGGGTAAGGAAATTGTGCAATTTATATTGTTGTGCTTTCTCTGTAAGCACGTGACTAAACACTCACCGTGACTCGTTCGTGAGCTACGCAGCACGTATGTCCCACGAGAACAGAAACCACAAAAGTGTCCCCGAGACTCGGTGACGTGTTGTATGCACTGTTGCAAAAACGGAGCAAAAAACCACACGAGCCTTACGGAATTACCAGAAGAAAGTCTTCCACCGGTGTCTGCTTTCTCTACCAACCATGGAGAAAGTTATTTGTGCTATAAAAGCAAATGTTCTGATGAAATCGCTGCTCAGTATTAGTTCGCGTTGTGTCCCAGAAATAACCCCGGCAAGGCAGCAAGATGGATATCTCAGTGCAGGAATCAGACTTTTGTGAAGAGACTAACTTTGTGTCTCCTTGTCCTAGTCCGGAAGTAAAGGATACCTTGAATATGGATTTCTTGACCATCAATGGTCGCTTCACGCCACACTCCGGTCGATCATCCGTCTGTTCGACGCGTAGTGTCAGTTTGGCCACGACACCTGTTCCCCCGGATGATGACGATGCCCAAGAGGACGAAGTGACTATCAACGTCCATCACCGCGTCCGCTCGAACAAAACCTTTTTTGAAACAACGGGTAGATCAACTCCAGTTTTTACATGGAATCCATTACCAACACCGAATAGTATCGTGTATACCAAAGATAGTGATAATCAAGTGAAATTTTCAAGGGTGAATTTTAAGATTGGGGAATTCGATCAACTGAAAATTAAGGTTTTGTGTTTTTTCTATCTCTTACTGATGATTACAGTTTGAGGAGGATTCGTCGGATACGGCAAGTTCCAATGTCAGTGAAGCCGACGAAGACGGTGGACAAAAGCAGACTCCTGTCGACTGTTACCCGAATTGCGATGTCAACGTTTGGCTACGATCCTGCGAGCAGGAAATCGTTACTCCTATCGAGGGTGAAGTGAGGGGAACCGTGCCGGAGTGGTTAAATGGAAGCCTTTTGAGGAATGGACCGGGCAGTCTGAAGGTCGGAGAGATGAGATTTAATCATCTGTTCGACAGTTCGGCCCTGCTGCATCGATTCAACATTGAAGACGGAAAGGTTACGTATCAGTGTCGGTTTTTGAAATCTGATACCTACAAAAAGAACAAAGCCGCGCAACGGATTGTGGTGACAGAATTTGGCACTCGTGCGGTTCCAGACCCTTGTCACACAATCTTCCACAAGTAAGTTGATTTTAAAACTGCTTTAAGTGGGTATTATTCGTTTCATCTTACTTCTAGGATCTCTGCCATCTTCCAAAAACCAGGAGAAAACAATTCAGACAACGCAATGATTTCCATCTATCCTTTCGGGGATGAATACTTCGCATTTACTGAGAGTCCAATAATCCACAGAATAGACCCGGAAACGTTAGGTACCGAAGAAAAGCTTAACGTTTCGGACTACGTTGGGATTGTCAATCATACTTCACATCCACACGTCATGTCCGACGGAACCGTTTACAATCTGGGTTGTTCGGTAACAAAGACGGGTCCAATGTATACAATTATCTGCTTTCCACATGGAGAAAATATGTTCCAAAATGCCAGAATTGTTGCTTCAGTACCGGCCCGCTGGAAATTCCATCCAGGATATATGCACACCTTCGGAATAACGGAGAATTTCTTTATCGTGGTCGAACAACCTTTGAGTATATCCGTTCCGTCGATGCTAGTTAGCCAAATCAAGAACGAACCCATGGCTTCTTCCCTCAAGTGGTTCAAAAATCAACAGACCTATATCTACCTACTGGATCGTGATACCGGAGAGCTTCGACACACATATCATGCTGAATCATTCTTCTACCTTCATATCATCAATCAATACGAAAAGGACGGTCACGTGGTGTTGGACATCTGTTGCTACAAGGATCCAGCTATGTTGAACTGCATGTACATTGACACAATGAAGAACATGCAGCAGAATCCAGATTACGCAAAAATGTTCCGTGGACGACCACTGCGATTCGTACTTCCGTTGAACTACAAGGATGACCTCAAGCTATCATCATCCAGCATTTTTTCGATGACACGTTCCTGGGCATGTTTGATGAACAAATTAAGTGTTACCGATGATGAGGATAAGAAAATGCATGAAGACGAGGATCGCAATCATTTGACGTTGAGAAATCTTGTCACGTTGGAGAACACTAAATCAACTGCATACGTCATGCCAGATGAGTCCATATTCTGCAAACCGGAATTACTATGTGATTTGGGATGTGAAACACCGCGGATCTATTACGAGGAAAATTTAGGCCGAGATTATCAATATTTCTATGCCATTAGTTCGGATGTGGATGCCAACAATCCGGGAACGTTGATCAAGGTGGACGTCGTTAACAAAACTAAATTGACGTGGTGCGAAGATAACGTATATCCAAGTGAACCGATCTTCGTGCCCAATCCAGATCCACAGTCGGAGGACGACGGCTTAGTCCTAGCTTCTATGGTATGGGGTCGGGAAGAGGAGAATCGCGTCGGATTGCTAGTGCTGGATGCAAAGACATTTACCGAGGTTGCCAGAAGTGAGTTCATTACTCCCGGACCTGTGCCCAAGTGTCTACACGGATGGTTCCAATCATCGACGAAAAAGGCAAATTAATGACGACCTAAGGTGTGAGCAAATAATCCAATCATTCAATCGATTTTTCCTCGTTTCCCTCCGATGTATGGTGATTGACTGTCGATGGTAGACATATGTAATCAATTATGCATACTTGCAGAGTTAGAGACACATTACCACCTATGGTGACGAGTAAATTTGAATTATGGTGTCGAACGTTAGCGCTGGTCACAAATAAAGTAGATGTTTTATAAACACGCAATACTTATTCCTTGCCTAGATTCGAAAGATAGCCTTCCGAAATGAGCAGCAGAAAACGAAAAATCCTAACCGTTCAGATTGTCTTGTCCTATTCGTTGTGATGATGGGTTCTGTGGCGCAGCTTCTAGTCCTGATTCCATTGGCTGGTTGTATTTCAGTAGGTAAGTTGAGTGCATGGTTGAAAGTGCGCTCAGAAGGTAAATTAAATGATGACACTCCGTATGGCATATTTTCCCCCAATTCCTTGAAATTTAGATGTTTTTGTTGAGGAATATAAAGTAAATTCATCTTGCTAACCAAGTGTACATAAATCATATGTGACTTTCAGACTATCTAGCAAAGCGACAGGCCATTTTCGATACTGAAAAGAAACTATCCACCGGAGGACATGCGTTTCTAACAGCGAAAGAATCGAAGGCCGATGAAGTCCTGATGAATATAAAAAGTAAAACTATATCCGAAGGAGTCAAGAATCCAGAGGCCTACGCTCCAGCCATGCATTTTTTCCGTGCAAAACCCATCATCGAGAAAAGTAGTATTTTTCAGATCATACGAGCAATGCCCAAGGGATCGGTGCTACATCTGCACAATACGGCGGCCGTCAGTTCGGAATGGATTATCAAAAACTTAACCTACCAATCGGAAGCGAAGCTTTGTGAACATGAAGGCAAGTTTCAATTTACAACCCGCGCTTCTCCGCAATGTCCAGAAGAATCCCTCAAGACAATCCAGTCACTGCGTGTCAAAAATGGCTCGAGTGAAGCTTTCGATTGTTGGCTCGAGTCTTTGATAAACTTGAAATTGAACGACCCCGAGATAATGCACGCTGATATCAATACAGTTTGGATTCATTTTGAAAAGATGTTTGGGGTCTTACGTGATTTAGTCTCGTATAAACCCTTTTTCGAAGCGTTTCACACCCAGTTGTTGCAGGAGTTTTATGAAGATAATGTTCTGTACATAGAATTCCGTATGCCTCTGTCCAAATTGTACGATTCGAGTGGTAATACGTACAATGAATCCGAGGTGGCAAAGATAGTGACGCGATTGATACAGGACTTCAAGCAGGATCACCCGAACTTTGTTGGAGCAAAAATCATTTTCTCCAAACACCGGGGAGTAGATAGTGGCACAGCGCAGGATCTTCTGAAAGCTTACGTGAAATTGAAGTAAGTGTATTTCCAGAACCAGCGGTTTCTATCTGTGATCAAATATGTTTCCAGCAAGGAATTTCCCGATCTCGTAGTCGGTTTTGATTTGGTCGGACAGGAAGATATTAATCAACCGTTGAATAACTTTCTGGACGAGCTGCAACAGTTCAGGAAGACGACTCCCTATTTCTTCCATGCCGGAGAAACGAGTATTTAAATTTGATTGGGAAATTATGGAGTAATGAAAATCAATAGAATTGTATTTTCAGATGGATACGGAAGTGAGTCGGATCTCAACCTGATTGATGCAATACTACTAGACAGTCGTCGCATTGGTCATGGATTTTCACTTTACAAACATCCAGTTCTACGGAAAATGGTCAAATCAGAAGGAATAGCACTGGAAGTGTGCCCACTTTCCAATCAGGTACTACGATTGGTAAGTGATCTAAGAAATCATCCGGCGGTGTATTACGTTTCGGAGGGTATACCGATTGTAATATCAAGCGATGATCCTGGTTTTTGGGACAGCAAAGGAGTTAGTTACGACTTTTACTTTGCTTTGATGGCGATAGCACCAAGTTCTACAGGAATTGGATTTCTCAAGCAAATTGTATGGGACTCAGTGAGGTATTTTTACCAGATTTATTACTAATAACTTTAATCAATATTTAACAATTTCAGGTATAGCTCGCTAACGACAAAAGAACGGATGGAGTATTCCGAAATACTACAGCCCAAATGGGACCAATTTTTGGACGATATCATCTCCGGAAAACTGGTTGGAAAATAGCTTGATAAGCACCGCATCTAAGCAATAATATCACATCACAGCGATGGCCGTTTTTGCTGCAAAAAGTTCTTGCAGCATATAACAATCTGATCATAGCACCGTCTGAATCCATGAATTCCACGTTCCTAGCAAAAAAATAAAAACTAAACAATTAAAGCTTTCAAAATGATTGCAATCCAGAGGCACCTACGAAGTAAGGGTCAAAAATGATTTTATCCAACTCCTTCATCCTGTAGTTCCCCAAAAGCTCTATCTTGGCCTGGCAATTTTCAGGTGCCAACTCCTGCAAATCTCTCATATTGCCCTCGTCCATCCCGAAAATGTAATTGAACCGGTGAAAATCCGCATCCTCGATTTGTCTTCCGAGGTGGTCCGAGTCCAATCCATTCTCCCGTAGCACCGCTAAACACCGATCCTCCGGTGACCGACCAACATTCCAGTTTTGCAATGCAGCGCTATCGACTGTCCAGTCAAGATTTTCCCGCAGCAACAAATCCTTCATCACAGCTTCCGCCATCGGCGATCGGCACGAATTTCCTAATGCAACCACCGATCCAGTTACGAAAAGTAATTCTCAGCTGCTTAGATTCCACTTACCGATGCAAACAAACAGGATTCGCATCCTGAAGGCGTGTTTTTTTGCGACTTAATTCTGCAATGATGTTACCGGAAAAACCAGATGTCTCACACTGATTCATAGAGAGAGAAATTGTATCTCAATGCACCAATGCGAAGATACATTTACAGCTGTTATAAATAGAATTGCCTTATTGAGGCCACACAATCTTAATTTAAAAATTGCCGCATTTTTTCCCGCATTTTTGCCTAATTTTCCCGACTGGGAAAATGAGTTAATTTGAATTGGATTAATATATATTTTTGAAGTTTTCGAGGAAATGGTTCAATCGAGATTCTGACTTTTTTATTTAGGCAAAGTGACGCATAGCAGCCGCAAATCGGGCTTCTTACGTATTACGCAACCTGCTTTGGTTTCTCATTTTGTAAATGAGAATAAAAATCGCTCCATATAAGTCATTGATTTTTCAAGTTGCTAGAAGCATAAACATCCAAGAAAAATAGTAAAGCCTTCGAGTTTTTTTTTACTTCAAAATGATGCACGTGCGTTGCGTGCATATTGTATCAAGTATCTCTTGATTTCAACGTTATTGAGAGTTCGTAGAAAAAAATTCTGAGTCACCAAATTCTTTTCAGTTTGGTGTACTATCAGACACTTTTCGTTTATTGAAAATCGTCGCTCCAGGACGAGCGCCTTTTCAACAAATGTTGTCAAATTTGGCAGCTCCTTCTTGGAATGACCAATCAGTTCTTTCACTTTGTTAGCCACTGCAACGCTGAGAAGTCTTTATCTACGAACAGTTCCTGACACAGCTCACAGCTCTAGCCATGTCCTTGATACAATTTATAACAGAACGCGTAACGCTTTGAGGTCAAACAGGATCAAGTCCCTATCACTTCGAAGTTTTCTGAGCACAAACCTCAAATACTATTAGGACTTCAGGCGTGAAATGTTCAAGAACCATTTGCTTCACTGAAGCATCTATTGATTAGTTATTTTAGCGTTGTTTGTGATTTTTAGTCTCAAAAATGTGAAGTGATAATCACCCTAATCTATAATTCTTATGGAGAAAGGAATTCTTCCCTTTTCACCTAAAATGACATACCATTTGAGTAGCTACTTTAAGTAGCTTCTTCAAAAAACCATAGCTAAAAGAACGACAGTCGTTGCGGAATGCCTATACGTATTTGTCCGAAATATTTGCACATTCTCTCGCTCTCTTGATTGCCGATTTAGAGGCTAACTCGATTTCCATATTGAAGGCTGGAAGAAGATTGCTCTCCGTCAAATCCCTTTCAATTAATGATTTCACAATTAACAATTAACAATTTTCAAGAAGAAACGAAGCCATTGAGATGCGGTCTGGGAATTGCTGGAGACATGATGAAAAAATCATGCATCAGTTGGACGACAATTTATATTTCCGGAGAAACTTATTAAATGGGTGAATCGGCTTTTTAAACCAAACATCTAAATCAGAGATCGAAATTATCGCTCAGCTGGGTGAAAACCATGCTCTCTCTCAAACAGGTTTTCGATGAGTAGCGAACCGTTCACATTTTCATCTCTCCTTTTTCGCCGATAATTCATTATCCTCTCGCTTGCATATGCGAAAATATCTCTCTCCACAATTCAACGAACATTTTTTCTCATGTCACATTTTTCACTGAAAACATGCTAAGATCGCAAACGAGGAGCAAAACCCGAAAATAAGGCCAAGTTGGTGCACACTGGTACCGCCATGGACCATCATTATAGAATTATAATGTCAGAATAAAACAAGCATAAAGACGGGTGCATTTTCAGGTGTCAAAAAGTAAGTGAAAAATAATTATCGGCATCTATGATTCACCGAAAAAGAAACGATTTATCAGCTACTCATGCTCTCCGAAAATTCTAAATCGCCGTTGCTTTTCTCGCGAAAACTGCTGTGAGCGTATAATAGTCTCTCGCTACTCACATTCTTATTTGCTTCTCCAAGCGGGTGAAAAAGGACGTTTTCTTCTCAAGCAGGCGAAAATTTCGGTCTCTGATTTAAATCGACGATTTCTCAAGAATAAAAGCTGAATTTCTAATACTAAACCCACAATCGGGTGTTTGTTTACAAAAGCAGATTCATCCATTTCGCATTTTTCCCCGGATTTAGTCTATTGAAGAGGGGTTGAAAAATGCAGAGTACATTTTTTGAAAAGCATTTGTTTATAAAAAATTGTCTGATGCATTAGGTGTCTTCGTTTTAGCTGTAAGGTGACTGGCACAATAGGTTTTCGTCCCCTGTAGTGACAAATATTTGTTTATAATACAAACGGAGTGAGACTTTATGGTATTTTGAAACTGACAGCAGTGTTACCACCCCAGGTTAGCGGAACTTGTCTAGCATATAAAATTTAAAAAATATGAAGCAGAAAATGATCCACATGCCAATACTAAACACTGTTTCATTCCGTTGGATCGAGTATATGACAAAAACGCTACTCGAATCGTTTGAAAAAGGTGTGTGTATGGTTCCTTCCATATAACAAAAATTTCCGATGGATTTTGAAATTCCCGACTTTTTCTTGCATATTTCCCGATGATTTTGGATTTGATTTGATTAGTTTGACAATCGTTGGTTAGAGACCGTGTTTACCTCAGCGTCTTCACAATTGTCAAGGGAAGGATAGTTTTTGTGTTAGTTAGGCAGGTTATTTTTAGATCATGAATTCACTATGGTAAGTGATGCGATCAATGAAAGCGCAGTAGACTACTTTTTATTTTATATCTAGTGGTGATAGAAAGAGGCAAGTGACAAATGACAAGGAAGGGGGCAGGCATGGGATTGAACTCCCGACCATCTACTCAGTAAGCAGAACGGATAACCATTGAGCTATCCTGCCACACCTATGTACTATGTACATACTACGAAAGGGTTACCTTGCATGCTTCATGGTTTTGTTGAATTAATTTCATAGAATATCTATGTAAAACTAAGTTGAAAGAAAGTTGAATCCAAGAGGGTTTGAGCTGTTAAGTGGAATACCTGTAACTAGAGATTAGAAGAAAAATTAGTATTTTCCATTTAATTCCAACTACCTTTGCTTATCTTGACAGATACGCGTATTTCGTCTACAATGTGCAAACTTCTACAGTGTCTCGTATTAATAACTCGACTTCTAATTTCTAGTTAATAGAAAGTTGCCTTATCAAAATATTTTAATTGTGGCTGCGTTGCCGTAGATCCGTGATCACAGGTATTTTTTCAAGATTGAATATATATTCTCACTGCAAAATATTAATGTAAGCAGCTCTCAAAGATCGCTTAAGAATAAAACGTAACTAGAAATGAGAAGAAAAATTAGTATTTTCCATTTAATTCCAACTACCTTTAATTATCTTGACAGATACGCGTATTTCGTCTACAATGTGCATAAATTTATTACTGAATGTATTTTCAGATATTTTTAAAAAATGAGTCTACGTGGTTTATGAAGAGGTCATCAGGACCTATAAAAAAATAAAGACAGAAAGTAAGAGAGGAAGAAAGAGAGAAAGAAAAAGTGAGAGAGAGAGAAAGAAAGAGAAAAAAAAGTGTGAGAGGGTAAGAGATCGGTAGTTCATGCCTACACAACGTAGTTCTAAAAATTTTCCCCGCCCTTCGGTTCAGGAAGGGGTATTGGCGCGTTCTGCCGAGTTGGTCGTGGCAGATTTTATGTGTGAACAGTCTTCTACATTAACGTTCAAACGTGTATCAACCAAATCAACAGCTTATAATGATTACTAGGAGATGCTCTGGGGGATTGTTGTCATCACATCCCCAAGTGTAGCACGAAGTAAAATGTTTCTTGTCTTTTATAACTAAACGTGGTGGAATTGAGTTAACGCGTGGAAACTCCCGTAAATGCTTCCGTCGAACCATTCTGAACTACTGTTGTAAGAATATAACCATGAATATCTCACATGCGCATTGCATGTTGCCAATTACAAAAGTCTTCTCTCCTTTCTCCTGCACTCTTTTCTATCCCATTACCGCGAGTAATACCATATCTGCACCTCTGAAATAAGCTCTTCAAAACAAGAAACCCCATGGTCACTCCCCGGAGTTCTAGGAGGAGTCTGAAACCCGTAAAGGGGTTTCATACACTTGAGAGGTGGTAAGTGCTCTCAAAAACGCGGAGCAAACCAAGTAATTCTAGGGTTTTTTTTTCATTAGGGCGAATCTACAATTGAGCGATTCTCTCCGGGCTCGCTTTCTTTCATTCATTACAGTACCATTATAAAACTTACGAGGCATTCTTTAGTACAGATCGAAACACAACAGTGCTGGCTAGCATACTCTACAAATAGTTGAATGAAAAACGTAACGCTGAATGGAATATGAATGAAAGAGAGAGAGAGAGAGAGAGTCTCTCAATTGTAGATTCGCCATAATGAAAAAAAACCCTAGAATTGTTATGCATTTTGTCCCTATATCCTAATATTTGAGCCTTTAATCAAGATCAAAATAAAATTTAATTAATAAAAAAAGAACCGTATATAACCCTTACCAATATTACATTTAGCTAAATTTTCTAACACAAGGTAAGCAATCAAATGACCACGCCAAAATGTACTAAACACTCATTGCACCCAAGAAAAACAATTTGGATAGGGAGCATGGGGCTGCGAGGGTGAGTTCTTCACTTGCTCGATACACAATGGCTTATTGCCCGTCTGTTCTTGTTGTTTCCGTCATCCTTTTTAACTGGGCTATCGGCCAACATTCATACGGCATGCACAGCCCACCGTAGACGACTGATATTTGCAGTATGAACGATTATGATTGACCCCATTCCAGGAGCTGAATTTCAATTTGTGGTTAATGATGAACTTGTGCCTTCATCTTTGTCTAACACTATGTTGCAGCGAGTAAATATATTTTGTAAATATACGCTTTCACATGGATGATATTAGCCCTTATGTGTTCGACAAAAACAAAACACCTTCAAGTGATCGACAGGGTGCCGGGTACCCACCGAATTCAAATGTTTATAACTCCGTCTATTATTGGCCGATTTTAATTCTGTTGGTACCATTAGGTTCAAAAACTCATCTGGTTCCCTTAAATCCGGGTTACCGGAGCTGTGTTTCGGTACGGAGGCACTACTTGGAAACTTCTATTAAATTTTCGGGAATGGAAGCCAAAATCTTTGGTATAATTCCTAGAAACTATTTCTTTCCTATTGTGGCTCATATGCCAACATGTTCTTGCAACGGCCATTCTGTAACAGGTTCCCGTGGGTCCTAGAGTGGCCATAAACATATTTCAAAAGAAACCCTGGCCATATGAGTATCAAAATTCATGAGATTTCTCCAGCAGGCTATTTCTCAACCTCTTGTGGCATTCTGATGATTTGTCATCGGACCGGTCAATCCGGAACAGGTTCCCGTGGGGCCTCGAGTGGCCATGAATATTTTCAGTAGAAAACCCTGGCCCATACCCATATTATCGAAATTCATGAAATTTCTCCTGTAGGATATTTTTCAACCTTTTGTGGCTATCTGATGATTTGTCGTCGGACCGGTCATTCCGAAACAGGTTCCCGTGGGTCCTCGAGTGGCCATGAACATTTTCAGTAGAAAAACCATGGCAATATGGGTATCAAAATTCATGAAATTTCTCCAGTAGGACATTTCTCAACGCTTTGTGGCTATCTGATGATTTGACTTCGGACGGGTCTTTCCGAAACAAGTTCCCACGGGGTGTCGAGTGGCCATGCAAAAAGTTGCCTTTCAACTATTATTAAGATGTCACTGAATTTCAGCTTCATGGTTTAAAATAAACTTTGAAAATACGTAATGTAAAACATGAAAAAGTACCCGGGTACCCTGTCGATCCCATAAGGGTTAAGGTTAGATCAGTTTAGTGTTTCACAAACGTGTTATATTAGTCACACGGTAAACGTTCACTATACATTATTTTGAAATTCAGCTTCTAGATGGAGCTAACGACAAACAAACACAAAATGAATGGCCTCAACTCGTCACAGGAGTTCACGTTTTTCCAATCCAATGTTTTTGATTATTGTTTAACAAGTTTGTAGAGAATATTTAAAAATTGCTGAATACATACATTGCTGATGATTCTTTTTATAATGGGATGATATTTTCGTAACAAATAAGAGGGAATTCAAGCGCAAAATCAACGTGCAGGGGGCCGTTAATACTTTTGAAAAAAAATCATGAATTTGTGTCCACATTATTGTTACCCTTTACAATAACACAATAAGCGCCAGAAACAATAAACATTTTTTTGATATGGCAGAGAATACGAATGAATTGAAAAAAAAACGAGCAAATAAATTCAATAAAATGCATCTCGGTTTGGATACACATAATTTTACAGGAAATTTCTAAGATGAACTACGTCTCGTGTAAAATTTATAATTTCTAAGTGTGTAGCTTTTGACATAATTAAAAAGTGATGACATAGCTTGACACGTTAGTGAGAAATGGTGAGATAAAATGAAAGAGTTTAATAATAACTATCGCTTACAGAATCACGGTATATAGCTATAACGGTATATGGCTTATTCATTTCGACTTAGTTTCTCTAGCTTAAAAGAGAATCAAACTGTACTAATATATGACCAACAGAAATTATACCATAAGGAAATATGCAGGACAAAGTTACACCACCCAGTAAGAAAAACTCGTAAAATTTATTTCTTTCGGCTCCGTAGACAGTGCATAACACTTGAGCCTACCAACTGGATACATTGCAAAAAAAAAAAGTGATATCAATATATAAAAGATAGACTACCTCTTATTCCTATTCAAAATCAGGTGTACTGTATGCGTGATATTGTTTGCACCATTGTGCAACGTCAAATAAGAAAAAAAAATCACAAAAATGTCGGTTCCTATTTTTTTTTATTTATTCGAAAGGGGGATGTTTCTGAGAGTCTTGAACTATCTTAATCATCGATCGAGTTTTCATTTTCTGCTATGACGGCCTCCAAATGCTTCCGAAATGCACGGCAGATCCCGATAATGTAGCCTGGGTCCATTTCTCTCCAGATACTGGTCAATGTTTATCTGCGGATGCTGTACTCGGGTGGCGTTTACGACAGACCTTGGCTTTCATGACGCGGCATACTGAGTAATCCATCGGCTTAAGATCGGGGCTGGATGGTGGGCACATATCCTGCGCCCAGAAAGGCAGATGTTCCTACAACCACTTTTGAGTGTGGCATGCAGCCTTATCTGGTTGAAATACAACATTTGGCTTCGGGCCGTACTTTGATCCACCAAAGAACATGTCCGGAGCAATTTGCGATTTGGGCGTACATGCAAAATATAAACAAAATGTTTTTTCAATGCAAAGTATAATTATTACATCTAAGTCATGAGTTTTTACCTTTTTGTCCTGATTGTGCTTTAATTTTAATTATTAAATATTGTTTTGGCAAAGGGCGTAGAGTTATTTCTCAATCAAAATAACTTACTCTGCGATTTACGCCATATTGATTGTTGAAAAAGTGAAAGGCGTAATTTAAATCAAAACATAAACGGCGAAAAGTGAAAGGCGAAACCAAAATCAAAATCAAAACAACGGCGAATAGTATAGGGCGATACTTTTATTTCCAGTACTTGTAGGGCCAACATTGAAAATGGCGTAATCAAACATCCTAGTATAGACAGCCGAATATTAAAAATGTGCAAATTTCAATGCATAACGAACGAATTTCCATCAGTATTATATATGAGTCAGCTAGCTTTGTTCTCTGTCGGTATGCTAGATTGTATTCGAATTTATTCGTTTATTTGTTAATTACTGTTTGAAATTCTACTTGAAATATTACAATCATCATTTTCCTTTTTTTTACATTCTGCAAGCTCGTCCTAATCGCAAATTGTTCCGGATGTTTGGACATTTGATTCTTTTACTCGCAGCCTACTATGATATGACTTATAGCTTACGTGTATGCAAAGAAACCCAAGGCACTGTATGCACAGGTGAAACGATAACCTTGTTTGTACGATCCCCTAACATTATCACGCATACGGTAACTTCTTTGCTAACTTTCCATCAGTATCAGTAAACTTTGGCATGACGGTCAACGATATGACTGGATGATATTCGTAACTGAGATCGGATCAAAAATCTTTCTATTCATAATATTTCCCTCAAACGAACGACAAATCTAATGACACTATTTTCCCACCGTACATGTTGTTATGGTTTTGGCAAACCTTCACCACCCCAGAGAACATTTGTCGAACACGGGACAGGACCAAAATTCTAAGAAACAAAATACGAACGAATGGGAGTGTACATAGAGACACGATCCTCGATGTCTATTTCTGTAGTTCGGTCTTGAACCAGTAGATAATGGGCTAAGGTCTAGGTGCAAAGGAAGGTTGAGCAGAGCACGATCGTTAGGCTAGTATTGAGAGGTGCGACGCAAACGAACGCAGCCAGTCTGACTCAGTGTGACCGTCAGTTCGAAGTGATCAATCGGGGAAACGGAACGAGGTGCGGCCCTAAGAATGTGATCCTGAGAAGCGAGAGTACCTGCGCGCACCCAAACTCTTAAGGTTCGTTCGTTGAAGGTGGTTTATTTTTATTTTTTTCTATAAGCAACATATCCGAGGGTCAAGTAGTATGCGAAAAGGAAATGCTAAGGTGGTTGTTGATTCTACCGTGCTAAACTGCTCGATGTAACGGGGATAGTTGGAAAAAGTACACAGGTATGTGATTAGCTGATGTACGTGTGTTTGAAACAAAATCGACAGGTGGGGAACGAAGTTGGTTAGTCAATCAGTGGTGAGACAGCATCGGTGACAATGGTCGATGGAAGGGCCATTCAAAGGGGGAGAATTATCACAAATAAATGAACGGAAAGCAACGAAAAGCGTGGATAATTTAAAACAAAAGGTAGAGTGAAACTGGTGGTGTGGAAAACTGTTCGATCCCGGCAGGAAATCAGTGGAAATTATCGATTTTTAAAATTTGTCATAGTCACAGTTAGAGAGAAGATTAACGCCATTTCACCAATTACCAACACAAGTACAAAACCGGATTCGACGACTTGAAAGACAACAACGACGACGACGACAACCAAATGATCGAGATCGTGAGCTGCTTTGGTGGTGCGATTAAGCTCAACTCTCCAGCTCGGCTTAAAACGGGGGAATGAATGTTGATTCGAGCCACCATCAAGAAGCAGAGATCAAGAGCGACAAGGAGGGTGGGTGAACAACCAGTGAGTGAATGAGTGTGGTGCGCCCGCTGAATACTGATGCGATGATCAGTGGTTGCGAGAGGAGTCAAACTCGTTTGAAAACCGAAGCATAGATAGTTTAGTTTGCGCGTTCGGCTATAACAGATGTAAGAAGTGTCGAGCTCCGGTGTCCGTTCGAGTTTCCGAGCCTGCTCTGCGCCATCCAGTGGCTCCGGGAGTGCTTGTGTATAGGAGAGTGTTATGCTGCCATATACGAAGAGAAAGAAGATAAAGTCCATAAGAAGAAATAAAAATAAAATTATACAGCGGGGGATCCGACTGCCGATATGCTGCAGGAATGAATCAACATTGAATGGTGCCCGCTGACGAAGTTTGGTGCGTATACGGTAACTCTACGGTTTCTTTTTCACTTCTCTTATGCGCTGTGTTTGCTGCTACTACCTTCCCAAGCCCAATCATCCAAGCTGCGGCGACGACGACGACGACGACGACAGCGACGATGACGACGGGTTGAACTGTGTGTGATGTGGTATGGTATTACCTGTTAGCTGGTGGCAAGTGACACGTTTAAGAAAATTCTCCCATTAGCCTATTAGATTTGAATATTCAAAGTTTGGAGGAAAACTGCCCCAAATGTAAGAAAAAAATGCGTGAAATAGTGATACAAATGGAAGTGAGGTGATTGCGAGTTGCGCATTGTTGCAAATCCCACAGGAAGTGATTGTTTATTCTGAATGGATTTGTCATCGTCGATTCATAGCTGCCAACCAACGGCAAAGAGAAAGTTGCAGTCTCAATTGTAGTGAATGAATGCCGTGGAATGCCAATAAGAACCTACGGAAATCTCAGAAGTTTGTGCTAAAGTCTGCATTGTGAATCATATAGGAAACTTCAATTAAAAGTATGCTTGAATGCCAAACTACGGAACGTTGACTGCGGACGAGAAGGGGAAGAAAATGAGTCAAAAAATTAACGTGGAAAAGATATTAAATAGGCCAGTGACTTTGTTAAATACTAATGTAACACGTACGGTCACATCGATACCAGTTTGAAAGGAATGTTTCATGCTTACACAGAGTCAAAAAGGTAGGTTTTAGTATTCATATGTGTTCACCAGCGGCAGCGTTGAGCCACACAAGAGCTAAGAGAGTGAAATAATCATATTCGGTGTGTATATCTTAAAAGAGGGAAACGAAAACCTACACCACCACAAGACGTTGGTTGGTGCCTTGAGATGCGAGTTGTTATTTTTCTCCGTCTTTTTTACTCTGGTATACGACGCGGTGGTGGCCAGTAGTCGCAATGCAAGCTAAAAGCAGCCATCAGCTTCATCAGCTACCCTGGGAAGAAAAATTAACTCGCATAATTGTGCCAAAGCAAAGATCCATGACCCCTTGCTGGCGGATGCGATAGCTCGAGCGCATCTTCAGCGACAAGGTCATTGATTTAATCGTATGAATAATGCGTGGAAATCCACCACGTTCACGGTCAACGCCAGAAACAAAGTCAACCTTCACCTGTATAATTCAAAAGCACTCATCGGACGCGCTCTACCGCTGTGCGACCGTTACGTGCTCAGTCAAGGGGTGCGAGTCACTGACACCTGTCGTACTCTCTGTTTCCCACGTAATCTGAACTAGACACTGTGCAGCGACAGTGGTAAACAAAACACCATGCGAGTTTAGAGGCTCGTTCCAAGTAACCCCATATAGTCCCATGCGTTACGTAAGAAAACATTGTATCCTCTACTGCTGACAAATAAAAAAATACTATCCAGTACGCATTTAAACAAACGGGATTCTAAAGCGATCATACGTAATGTAAATAGAGGTGATACATCAAGCCACAGCCAATATACTAATTCAATTAAACTTATTAAAAATGGATTAAAATTAGTTCGACTCATTGATTTATGAAATATTATATGATATGATGGTATAAACATTTGGCTATAAAAGTTGTTGATTTATTATCCAACGGTTTCAATACAAGCTGGACGGAATCCAAAACGGTTTCATGCACGCCTTTTTGGCTGCCAAGAAGAAGAAGAAGAAAATACCAATTTGCTGTGCATCAAGACCGCGTCACACATTATAATAATTATTGTAATTGTTATTATATCATCTAATAAATCAGATCAAATCGTCAGCATGTTATCATTTCAAAAACTAATGCAGAGCCATGCGATTACCATTCAATAAATCAATCAACTTTTATCAATAGAAATTGATTGAATTAACTGATCTTCCAATATACTGGCCTCACAGATAATCATCGGTTGTTTTGAAAAATGCCGACGTTTATGATTCGTTTTGAATAAAATGTGTTTGGTTTTGTGTACTCATGCCACACTCATAAGCGGCCCGGAGAGAAACAAATGGTTTAAGGTCTGTAAAGAGATATAACGCCGAGTATTAATATATTAGTTTGCCAGCTTGGGCAGATGTTAATGTATTAATCTCATCGCTTTGCAATTCATCATAATCAAAACCAGAGAAATAACGCGGGAGTGTTGGTTTGTAGTGTTTTTAATTGTTATTACACCTATTTGACCACTCATAGTATGCAAAGGTTTTCAAATTTTAACATATGAATCCAGTACGAATATGGAGCACTTTTCACGTCGAGACTATTAGTAAAATTTGTTACTATTCAAATAAAAGGAGACACCGAAACTAAAAATCAGTACCTGTCTACGGTACGGCAATCACGCAGTCGTGACCTCGCTCACGTTTTGAGTAAAAAATCATTTAAACGTGATCTAGTTCACGATTTGATTTTGTTAAACGATTTTGTTTCTCTCTTTCAACTTAAGAAATTATCTACGGATAATATGTCATATGGATACTTGCACGCGTTCACTCTTAACAAAGAACATAAACATGAACGGAAAATGGGCTCCATATGGCAGAGTGGCACTTTCCAGGTTGTATGTTTGAAGATGATTGACAAAGGCAAAATTATTTGAGCTTCGTCGAAGTCCATTCATTTTTCTCTAAACTATGATTTAGATTCCTCAAGGTTTATTAAACGACGGCAAACTTCAACCGATTTTCTGTTGATTCCACGACATCTCTGCATTTTATCCTACCATCATTTCGCTTTTTACTTTCTTTAACTAGGGGAAATGTTGGCTTAGGCAATGCTTACTATTCTCTGCAACCGATTTTATAACTGCTAATTCTATATATTCTTCCATAAATGCATTTCACTGATTGTATTCTTATGATAACTTGGTTATTGTGTGTGTGTGTGTGTGTGTGTGTGTGTGTGTGTGTGTGTGTGTGTGTGTTTGCAATCAATCTCCCACTATAAAACGACCTCACCAATGTTCCTTTTCTGATGTTGAAAAGTTCGTCCGGATGCGGGAGCGCCCCACTAAAAAACAAAAAATTGGGAAAAAACTACCGACGCACAATCTATCTAAAGAAACACGACCATAACACACTAAAAGAACGCTCCATTCACAACGTCCTACGCAAATTACTCGAAAAACTATAATTTCACCATTTACTTTAGTTGAAAAAAGGAATAATTTTTAATTTAATTTTCGCGACAATAACGCAGCAAAAGCAAAACACGTCATTTTCAAAGCACGGCTTGCTGCGATTTATGATAACTTGGTTATTGAGCTTTAATTTGATTACCTTTCAAAAAGTTAACCATTTTGGACCATTCCAAATAGTTGACTATTTTGACCCATTCAAAAAGGTGAACCATTCTGTTATAAGCCACATTTTTTTTAAACAAACCACATGCACTCGACAACTAAGCTGTTTTCTTTGCCTACACTGAAAGTTTATTTTCGAAAATAAGCTTTCACTCGTTTCGTAATCATGGATTTTGCACATAGAACAAATGTCTCGCAAATTCTATGAAACATTCATATTGCTTGTCACCTGGTGAAATGCTATCATTACTCCTTTTTGCACAATGCACGAAATGAATTTCGCGAAGATCGGCCTATCACTGCTTCTCTCCAATCGTACACAAACATGTTGGAGTACAACGACTAGATTTTTTAGTTCTACCTTCGATTTCGTAATATCAACGAATTTTAATTATCAGTGTATTATGGAACAAATTTAATTCCTACGCATTTTAAATCGAACGATTGTCGAATAAAGAAACGAGTTACTGACAACAGTTACAGCAGAGTTCGAAGCATCTAATAAAAGCTGGTCGTTAGGATTTAGTAAAAGTAAAGATTTTTTCCGATGGTATGTTGAATGCTTTGTGAATTGAAGAAGATCAGCAATAGTAAAAATGTGACAGAAATCATAGGTTGAGTAAGACCCAGGGAATCGTGTTTCGAAACCCGTTTTGCTTTTGACTAATGTATACATTTACAATTTACGTTAGATAATAATTGGGTGATTTTCATAATAAGATGTTTTATTTTCAGAGAGAAAGTAATGGCACTTTAACCATGAGCCGTACAAAGTTATTTCATCAATCAATTAATGCTAGAGTCCCACTCCCTTTGTGAGAATGGACATAATCAGACATTCTTACCATTTCAGAGAGCGAGTAATGGTGTAGTAAGCCAGTTGCGACTAGGATTTAAGCTAATGCCAACCGTGTGGAGAAAAAATGGAGCATCACTTAACCTTCTTAGACAACATGCTTCCAACGACCATTTTTAAATAAATGGCTGTTCTGTACCAAGCTGAGCAGTCTGTTCATCTATTCTCTTCGACTATTTCCCTTTTCCTTTGATATCTACTGAAGGCTATACGTGGGTTCCCCGTGTCTTCTTAAGGTAGATGAGTGAGCGATCGAGGAGTGTCTTCGTGGACATTATTGCATAAAGAAACGTATCAGTTACTGGTTCCGTTTCATGGTGACTGAGAGTCTTATAGAAACGAAACACAAACTTTTATCAAACATGAAAATTATTCCTACTGTTATAAACATTTGTATGCAGGGGTTTTTGAGGCCGGAAAAGGTTCCTATGATGGTTCGAGAATCCTTCCCTGTCTGAAAGGAGGGCTCCCATACAAATGATACACCAATTTCTACTCGAGAACTAATGGAGTAAATGGAACCAAATTTGGCATGTGGAAGTTTTTGAAGGCAGGACCCCTTCACTCTTTGAAAAGGGGACTCCCATACAAATGAAACAGAAATTTTGGTTTGAGTCTCTGAAGACATGAACATTTTCCAGGCAACTAAAACACAAAATGTGTATTTCTAGGGTAAGCAGCATGTTCTGATAGAAGTTTGAACACCTTCTTAGTCAAGAATGGTGGGTGCTTGAGTTACAATCAGTGCTACATTATGCACAAGAAGTGAATCTAAGGTTATGCAAGATAAAATTACGTTTAAACTGAAAAGATACTGCGTAGTTTGAACATAAATGTTTTGTCTATGAACAAATAAAACACAGAAAGAAAAACCATGGTTGAAACTAACGAACCGAGGGTTAAATTAAAAGCACACACCGGCGTGTTATTTTGCAAAAAATACACACATTAGCAAACGAAAATATTTTAACAAAACTCATTCATCAACCATAACAACAATTTATATCGTTTTAATAAATCTTAACATACGCACTAAGAGATAAATGAAGTTTAAAACTATGTGTAACAGAAAATCAAACTTGTTTAAAAATTTGGCTAATGTGCGAAATGTGCGAAATTAGTCAGAAACCGATTCCCATTACCCCAACCATCATCAGTTAAATACTAACATAAATGTATGCATTCATGCAGGAGTGCTACTGCGGTAGAGACATAAATGCACCCTTTAGCATCACAGGGAAGCCGTCCAAATGAAAATTGAGCACTAGCAACAATATCCGGTGAGATTTTTCTAAATTTGAACGAGCTGAATACGTGTCATCCTCAAAACAATAAGATTTGATGATGGAAGTGTATGCAATGTACCTATATCGATTTGATGTTTGTACTATGTTTATGCGGGGCTTGTTGTAAGTGAAAGTGACCTCGGAATGGACGTTAGTAACCATAGAGTCCCTATATATAAAGTCACGCAAAAAGTGAAACTAAATCTACCTATCGGAGCTACCTAACGAGCATCCCATCTGAATTATACATGCACGCAAAATGAGAACTAATCGAAATAAGTGTTGCATGTTCTTCTTGTCGGGACTCTTTCTAGGGACTCTAAGTAACCAGGCATTCTAAAATGGATCACTGGAACCCACAGAGCTATCACCTTCCAATTGTCGGGCTAAAAATGTTTTTCGAGTCGACAACAGTTCGTTAAACTGTAAATATTTTTCTTCCATAAAATCACTGCCCGACGATAGGCGTTGAATTGTACATACACACACACAATGAAATAAATTTCAATTAGGTAAATTTTGTTTATTTTATCCGATATGTACACAAGACAACTACAATTATTTCTATCTAGTATCCAACACACATGGAGAATTCTTGCGTAAAACGTTACGCTATAAATAGATTAAAAATACTCCAACAAAATTGTACTCAACCGCGATTATGTGGGGAGGATAAACTTGTTTGAACTTGTTTATATTAACAAAGATAGCATAGCCAAAAATGTCAAGATTTGGAATACGATCTGACTTTTTTTTTGACACAACCATCCATGTTTCGAATAAGGTGACATCACTATACATATCAATTGTTTGAAAATATCGAAACTCCAAAGGGCTGCGACGGAGAAAATATATTTTATAAGCAACATTGTCTGCATTTTCTTAGTAAGAAAACAAATCTCAAACATCTTTGCAAGTCGCAAATCGTATAATATAATGATTCAAACGTGTTAAGTTTGTGTTAATCAGTCATAATTTATGTTAAGGTTTCAAGTTTTAGTTGTTTGAATGTTTCGGGTCCATCCTTAGCTCATTTGATAAAGGGTAGCTTCAAAGCAATTTTTCATAAGTAACATTTCTTGACTCCCTGTACATAACGCATGATTGTACTTGCCAGACAATCATAATTATGCGAAAATTGTTAACGCGTCGAAAGCTGTAGAAGTGCATTGAAAACACTGAGTTAATAGCCGGCAATAAGGTTGAAGTGCCATGAAATAAGAATAATGTCTAAAAGTTTGAAACTTCAATATTCTTATTTTACCACAAGAAAATAAGAACATAAGAATCAATGAAGTTCTAAAAAATCTACAAAATGTATATTATTTATTGATTTTAAACTAATTTCCGCGAGCATTTCTCGTTGTTTTTTCTCCGAATATATGACGTCATACATTTTAATTTTGACCCTTCTATCTACAAACCAAAAGGCACAGTATTAGAAAATACCCTGAATACAATGAAAACAGAAATCAAGCCCAAAAAAAGTGTGGAAAATAATCGATTTGTCCAACCTTTTAAACTGATTATAAAACTATTGCACAATAATACCGGCCCCGAAGTAATTCCAAAAACACTGCAAAATAACGGTCACTTGGAGGTAATAGCCAATAATTGCCAAGAACAATTTTGACCAATCTTACAAACCAAGAAATGAACCCATTCGAAGGTTTCGCAAAACATAATCATTTCTGTGTAAACGATGTCTTCGCTTAAATGCACTTTCTAATGATCGGTCAAACAATAACATTCATTTAGGCGCACGAGGATACTCTTTCGCGCGCTCGATCGATTGGGTTTATTGGTTCGCTCAAGAAGACAACACCACCCAATTCCGGCCAAACCCCTGCTGCCAATTAACATCGATTGATTCAAAAATCAACTCATCAACACACCCAAATAGACAGACAGACACACCGCGCTTCGACCGGTTGCCTCGTTTTAATTTCCCCCAAATTGGCAGCCCCAGCAGCGGCATCAGACCCTAGTCTTTGGACCGCCAAAACGTTACGTAGTGGTTTCCCCTCGGCCTGAGCCAGTTCGATCAGTCCGGTCCAGTCAAACTATTAGAGAAATAATCCGATTAATTGGCTTACAGCCATGGCACTACTATTACTGGCGATGCGACCAGGCACCTCCATAATCGAACCTGCAGTCGGCCGAAAATTAACACATTCGACTATTTATCGTTCAACGGCAGGCGTTCTCGTGTAGCAGTAGTCAGATTGTGCCGTTGCTGTGGGGTTGGTATTTTGTTTTTCACCAAAAATAATCATCTAATTACCCACCGTGCTGGCATGTGTTATCTTGGAACGCTCGGCGTCGTCGCCGTGGTCGCGCGCGCTTGTCTGTGTGTGTGTGTCTGTGTGTAAGCAGTATACAAACATGTGATGACCACCAAAGTTGAGCGGCTGCTGCAGCAACAATAACAAAAAAAAATCAGCAACAGTAACACGTTCGGCTATTTTCCAGCAGTTGATGGCAATTTTCCTCTTATTCAATTTCATTTATGAGACTTTATGTGTCGATTACGTCGGAAACCGGTGACGTATTGCAGAATATAGTAATTGTAAATCGTTTGAATGAATTTCCGGAATATGATTAGGCGTGATAGACGTATTCTTCTCTTTTTTCAAAGGCATAAATGACCTTATTTTGAACATTTGTAATATATTAAAAATTGGTTTCATCATTAATTGACTCGGAAAACAAGTCAATCAGTCATAAAACATACCAACCATTTAGCGCCAGCTAAACATCGAAATTCAAGTGCAGCGAAATTTCATAAATAAAGAATTTCACGTACCACGTATCGCCTTTTCAAAATAATAGCGGAACGCCTCGATTGCTGATACTTTGCACTGAATTAATCGACACAATATTAGTTAGATGCTGTTTTAAACAACCGATTGAAATGAAACGGGTCTCCACCCCGAACAGTACGCTGTTTCTAATTGAACCACATTCAGCCAAATAATTCAGTGTGGTTACACCTTAATTGCTGTGAACGCTATCTATTTTCTTCTTGTGCAGAAAAAGTACACCTATGGCATACATGATTTACAAGGAGAGATTGATAAAATCTATCGCTTCCTTGCACAATTGCCTGTCGCCGTTGTGGATAGAGAACTACCAGTATAACGGGCGCAGCCGCAAACCCGAAGTTACCCATTTTTGTTTTCTTTTGTGCAATCATAAATCATCTAATTGACATTCCGAGAGCACTATAAAGCCAGTAAACCGATCAACCAGAGCGCCAACAAAAACAACCGGACCCAAGCAGGCCAAGTCCACACTGAATACACACATTCTGTACTGCGGTAAAGTCGCAATGCGTTGCAGTTGTAGCAAAAAGTTCCCCGCGCCTGCTTCCCCCTCTACCATGCCAACGGAAGATTGAAAAAGGGGCTTGCTCCAGTAAACAAAAGCTACGCGATACGAAAATATTCTATGCTGCTGACTCTCCCTTTTTTATTTTTTTGTTCGTTGGCGTTTCTCTGTTACCTTCCCACCCACCATAGTTGAGGTGTCGGGTTCGGGGATGGAGGAAAAAATTCCGGCTATTTCTGAAACAGCTCCTCACTTCGCCCCTCTTTGATCGCTTGAGTAAGCCGCGCCATAGCGTGTACCCGAAAATATAGGGATGGTTCAGTTTTAAAAATTTATTCAGAGCAGTGTTTTCATTTGTTTGATATAAATGTTTTGATAGATCATTATAGAAAAATGGTGTTATTTCATAACAAATTGGATTTTTTTTTGAACGACGAACGCTAACAGTTAGATGTAAAACTAAAAACATTAATCATCGGAATTGTTTTAGTTAATAGCGTTATAGTTAGATAACATTGTTACTTTTCTACGGCCCTGTTCTGGATATCAAAAAACTACTGTTCTGTCTGCTCTGTTCATAATTCCCAACGAGATTTTCCCATTCATAAAATTGTAATTCCTATTAACCTCGAGACGAAAGAGAGTAATCTGTTTTCGCCCATTAACTTAGTTTTAAGATTCATGTTTTTTTTTTAATTTTGCTATGTATAAATACGAAAACTACATTATTATTTATCATACCCCTAGCAAAATAAAATAACAAACTGGTACAATAAATAACAAGTTCTGTTATACCAGGTATTTTTTAAGGGCTTACACTGAAGCATTCTCGAGGGCAGCTATCACCTCAACATTTTTTGTTTGTTTTTTGATTATCGAGATTTTCAGCCTCGGGCTGGTTCATCTCCTGTCGTAGTCACTCTAATACCACTTTTGGGCATTATCGTTACTTCTCCGGGGGTGAGATTCGACCTCGTGACTTTGGCGTGAGAGGTATGGATGACCAATACGCCGGGGTCGCCCCCATCTCAACATTTAGAATTGATATAACTCAGAATCTGTACTAGATATTGAAAATTTAATCACATCAGTTTGTATGCTTACTGCTGTGAGCAATCTGATGGAGTTCGACTCGACGTTCATTCTCTAACAATCGAGAATTATTAATTTGAAATAGCATGGTAAGATTGCGAGAGAGAGAGATAAAAGATAGGAAAAATACATGGAGCAGCGATTCACAATAAATGTCTTTTTTGGACGCACTATATAAGTTGAAAGCAAAACTATAAATATTACTATCATCTTTTGGGTTAGAGAGTGTGCTTTTCAACACAAGTATTATTTGATGTTTGCGTAAGAATAACATGTCAAATCGATAACATAATTTAACACTATTTCAATAAACTTGATCACATGACAAAATTTGGAATCAATGTGAACTCAATAATAACAAAGATCGTGATTGTTGTGATATCCAACGAGTATTTATTTGTTATTTTGTTATTTTAGTTATTATTTCAGCCAGAATAAAACAGATTCAATGATTAAACAATGATGACGGGATATAATAATTTGATATTAATTTGGCACAAACATTTGCTCGGGATAGGTATACCCATACCTAATACTACGGATGTTTTTCTGATTTATAACAAAACCAGATTTGAACCACCATTCAGATTTTTCGATAAACACATCCAATGGTGTGACCGGTCACACCTTTTCTCGAACGCAATTGACCGAAGTTCCCACCGCTTCTCTGAACAACTGAGCTTTCTAAATTGTAGGAAGATTCAATGTACATACATGCTAGAATTTTATTCCTCGGAACGGAACCAAATTCAATGGGTTAAACTTGCATTTTGTACCAGCACCGTGCCAACAAGTGCACAATTTCCCCTCTCTCCATATGAAGCACGTTGCATGTTGATCAACATTTAATCATTGAAAGAGCGTCGAGATTATGCTATGGTCTCATTTGTCAACGACGTCGTCTCGCAACAAATAGATTCAACTGAATTATTGTCAAAATTAAACTTTTATGTACCTACATCGTACCATCATCGTACAAATTATACTAAATATGGACCATTAAATCAAATGATAAATGCTTATAATCAACTTAGTGAAATGATTGACCTTAGTATGCCTCGTACAAAACTGAAAAAATATTTCAATACAATTAAAGGAGATAAGAACATTAATGAAATCTACGATTGATTGTTCGACGAAATAAATAAAAATAAAAAAATCAGTACATGGATTAAAATAAGCATAACTACAGCCGAGAAAAAAAAAGAAAAGGCAAGAAAAATAGTCGAAATACGAAAATCGAATTGATTTAAAAATTTCAACGGAAAGGAATTGATTTAAAAATGTCAACGGAACTATAATGATCTACTCGCATCTTTTTCTTTCAAAATTCAATATTTGCTAACCTCTTGTAAACTACTAGTTATAATGCTGAATATGATTTAATCATAAAGAATGAAATATCGACTTCATCAAGCTACCGCCGCAAAAAGAAACTTAAACAGTTGTTTATAAAAATGTAGCATGCCGTATTAGTGCCAAGATTGTTCACCGTTAACGTCTAACATCTGTTTCATGGACATATTAAAAACAAACTTCCATTACACATATTTGATTTTTGATCAATGACAGTGAATAAACAATGAATAAACAACAATGAAAAAATTGTCAAGCAAATAAAAAGTGCACTTTTTGTCTTTTCCCTAAATTATTGGACATCAGGTATTTGTTGACTGTTCCCGCCAGTGTCACACCTCTTTCAGTGCCTTCGAATAAACGTACTACGACGTGGCAATTTAAAGAAAACAGAGTGTGATACTATCACTGCTCACCATGTTTTTGGTCTCCCATGACGGCCTTTTGCATGATATAAACCCTCTCACCTACGAGTAGGTGACAACCATGATCATGAAGAGGGAAGTTCTGGCTGTTTTTTTTTCATAACGAACTTTATTATAATAGATTGTTACCAATGAAACATTCAAAGTATTGCCCATCGCTAGGCACAACTTTTTCCCATCTTTCTGGTTGAGCTCGAATACCTTGACGGTAGAAGTGGTCGTCTTTTAAGGCTATCCATGAATCAAGCCATTGTCTGATGTCTTCGTATGAGTGGAACTGCTGTTAAGCCAGCTCATCTACTATCCAACGGAACAAGTAATAATCGCTTGGCAACGTGAGGCCGAGCGTTGTCATGCAGTAAAATCACTTGCTACCGTATTCGGGCAGTGCTCGGCTTAATCACATCAATTGAGTTCGATACCGTTCCCCAGTGATGGTTCCACTTGGGTTCAACAACTCATAATAAATAACACCGACCTGTTCCCACCAGACAGCATTATCTTCAAAGCGTGAATATTCGGCCGAGCCGACGACGTAGAAGTATGATCGGGTGGTCCCCAAGATTTTTCCGCTATATGTTGCTGTAATGTATCCAGTTTTCATCTCCCGTCACGAAGCTATGAAGAAAACTCTTCCTTTTTTGCCACTGGAGCAGTTGTTCACAGGCGAAAAACCGACGCTCAACGTTTCTTGGCTCCAAATCATAAGGAACCCAAGTTCCTTGCTTCTAAATCATTCCCAACGCATGCAGTCGCTTGGAAATGGCTTGACGGAAAAGACTGAAGCAAGCTCTTCTTGCATTTGACACGAATCCTCATGGAGCAATGCCTCTGATTCGGCGTCTTCGAAGGTTTTGGGCCTTCTTTCACCTGGAGAGTCGTCAGCATCATAATTACCGTCTTTGAAGCGACGGAACCAATCACGGCATGTTGTTTAACGCAGCAAATCCGTACACTTTTTGAAACTTCTTGAAGAAAATCATCACTTCCCGCAAATGACGATTGTTTGGCACAAATGAGACGATGTTGTTTTGAGAAGGAAATAATTTCTCATCACCATGAGGCTCTAGGAGTAGACAGCACTTTTTTTTTGCTAGAACAAAGTTGTTAAGAGAAAGTATTGATAGTTCCGTTAGCGCACGGCAGGCTGTGAAAATTGAATAGAAGTAGTTTTAAATTGAGCGGAGGGCATTGTGAGGTAGTATTTCGAAAAGTGAGACATTTGCTCACAACCAGAAGTAGATAATGCCAAAACAAAATCACTAAAGGGCGATACGGTCAAAATTTGGTCAATATCAACTTGACGTATTTCTTTCAATTTTGCATTTAAAAAACCTGAACACCCCTCATTTTGAAGGTGTGTGTGTAGAATGTTGCTCCTATTTTGATTTTGGAATTCACTCTTCAGTTGTCAAAATGCCGTCCAAGCAAGAAGAGCAGCGTATCAAAATTTTGCTCGCGCATCGCGAAAATCCGAGCTACTCGCACGCAAAGTTGGCAAAATCGCTAAAAGTTGCCAAATCAACCGTTACAAATGTAATTAAAGTGTTTGGGGAACGTTTGTCGACAGCCAGGAAGTCTGGATCGGGGGGAAATCGAAAACCGGAAGCCGCTGAGACGACAAAGAGAGTTGCCGGTAGTTTCAAGCGAAACCCTAACCTATCTCTCCGAGATGCCGCAAATAAGCTGGGTGTATCGTCTACAACCGTGCATCGAGCCAAAAAACGAGCCGGACTATCGACTTACAAGAAGGTAGTGACTCCAAATCGCGATGATAAACAAAATACGACGGCCAAAGCGCGATCCCGGAGGCTGTACACGACGATGCTGACGAAGTTTGACTGCGTGGTAATGGACGACGAAACCTACGTCAAAGCCGACTACAAGCAGCTTCCGGGACAGGAGTTTTATACGGCAAAAGGAAGGGGAAAGGTAGCAGATATTTTCAAGCACACGAAACTGTCAAAGTTCGCAAAGAAATATCTGGTTTGGCAAGCCATCTGTACCTGTGGCTTGAAAAGCAGCATTTTCATAGCTTCCGGGACTGTCAACCAAGAAATTTACGTGAAAGAGTGTTTGAATAAACGTCTGCTGCCTTTCCTGAAGAAACACGGTTGTTCCGTACTGTTTTGGCCGGATTTGGCATCTTGCCATTACGGTAAAAAGGCCATGGAGTGGTACGCCGCCAACAACGTGCAGGTGGTTCCCAAGGACAAGAACCCTACCAACACGCCAGAGCTCCGCCCAATTGAGAAATACTGGGCTATCACCCTTTAATGTATCAGAGAGAGTTCGTTTACCATATATCTAATCTTGGTTCATAGCGTTTTGGATATGTCAAAATCGACCAGCTCTTCCTGCTAGAGCCATCTACTGACAAACAGCGAGAACTTAATTGGGCACCTAATATTTACTTTACTCGGCGGAGGTTTTCAAAAATCAAAGGCCCTCTGATTCCTGCTTAGAAAAAGGGCCTTTTCAGATAGGATTTTCTCCAAAAATAAATGAACCATAATCTGTCGTTGTCTCTGTCGCTCTTCATAGGGGCTTCCGTTAGAAGATTCGACGAACTTAGAAGATGTATTAGTGGACAAAACTTTATCTGTGGCATTCTTTAACAGAGGAAGAACTGTACTTCACAGATTTTTGGTTTGACTTGACCAAAATTATGGAACTGATACAATATAACAGTATTTATTGTGCGGTGTTGCACTTTAGTCGATGTTCATATTGAACGAAATAAAATAAATTGAACCACATTTTTTGAAACAAACTCAGGGCAAACTTACATTTTTGAGGTGATTACTCCTTCTGAAAGTCTGTAAATTATCCGATTTTCAAGTAGCACACATACTCTATCAAAAGATTCATTGTATTGATTGTGGTTGAAGAAACTACAGAGAAATTTCAGATAAGGGTTACCCCGGCGTAGTGTATAACATACATACCTCTCACGTCAAAATCCCGAATTCGAATCTCATCCCGGACAAGTCACGAAAAGACCCAGATAGATGTTTAAGTGATTACGATGGGTGAAAATCTCGATGATCAAGACAAAAAAACGTTAAAGATTAAGTCTCATAGCTCAACCTATAATTCCAAGTTGACTTAATTTCGAATAGAACATTGAGCATGTTTTGGGCTTTAGTGTTGGAGACGACTTTTAAATTTATTTTTTGAGGAAACTCATGTTTTTTGAGCAGGAGTTTTTGATTATAGGGCTTCTCCGCAAACATCTTTTATAAATTAATATGCTTTGAAATTCATGGTCGTCGATTAATGTTTTAATTGAGAATTTTCCCAAATTACTATGGGACACAACTGAATTTTGTGAACAACTGAACTTTTAAAAAAGGAAGAACTCTAATCTTCCGTCAACTTCTCATTTTTCTCTGAATTTTGCTTATCTAAATCTTCACTTCAGGGACATACTCTTTAATCTTCCGAATGCTTTTTGAAACTCAGGAAGGGATATATGCTTGCAACAGTTCTGAGATTATGAAGAAACTGCCAACATACTTCAATAGCATTCGATGCCCCAAATTGCTAAAGAAAATATTTAAGAAGTGCAGAAAGCTTTGAAGGTCTCTCGAAATAATTAGAAGAGTAAATACATCGGTAAATCTCTTTCCCAGGAATCTTCCATTTACGCAGAAATTGATCACGATCATTGATAGTCGAGACAATTTTTTTTTTTTCGTCATCCCAAACAAATCCAACAAATCCAGTTAGATCAGGTTAACCGAACACAGAATTGTGTGTTATCAAAAATGAAAATTGCTCTCGACATAGAATATTGTCATCTCATCTAACACATCAATTCAAACATTGAACACCGTTTTCTGAACTGTGTACGATTTCGTTTGTTCGCATGCACAAACACGACATACCTTCATTCACTCGATTTTGTAAAAGAGAGACATCCGCGCCCCTTCCGGTTCAATTATAATTTATGCTGCACGTACGTACCAATCAACCAGCGTTGTTGTTTTTTTCCTCTTGTTGTTATGATTGTCAATTGTGGTTACGATGATGGGGAGACGGGCGATGGATGGATGATGGGGTGCAGCTTTTTCGAACACAGCTCACGGAAACCTGGCTTGGCGCGACAGTTTCGAACTAAAAAACGGAAAACCCATAACAGTCTACCAACGGCAGTCAGTGTGTCTTGGATTTACTTTCCTCGGACTTGAGCTCATGCATGGCATGCATGTCAGGGAGAGTCAGGTTGCTCAGGAAAACGATTGAAAACAAGAGAGGGATAGGATTTTTGTGAGAGTCTAGTGGTAGGTTGCACGTAGCAGGGCACTCTGGCGTGTATGGTAACATCAGTTTTCATTCAGATCACAATCATCGTCACTAGGAATCGGACGAACATTTATATACAACAGTGCTTAGTTCTAAGAGGTGTTCAGGTGTCTAAATTAGAGAAAAAGATGTGAGCTATATTTTGACGAAGCTAAAGACTAACCTTAGCCTAGCCAATAATAGTTGATCTTTAGTGTCGGCCAACTACCGAAATGCTAGAAATGACAGTTTTGTGTCGAATGTAATGAAAAATGCTAGAATTTGTGGCCATTCCTTCACATCCTCAGTCCCTGATTTGTACACACCGTAGTGATTTTGCCAGCAAAATATCGATTTATGCTCGGTGGGGAAAATTTCCTACAGGAGACAGGCAGGCAGGATCGATGCTACGCGTCATAGTGCTGCTTCTAGCTGCTCGCCAGGAGGGTGCTCCGCTCTGCACAGTGGCTAATGTGTAGAGAGATTATTTTCATTTTTTTTCGGAATGTGAAATATCAAGGAAAATTTGATGTTTGAATGGAAAGTTCAGTACAAGTGGTCTTTCAAGATTCGAGAAGATAAAGTACGATACTGGTACCAACGAAATGGGTCAAGGAACGGGCGTTGACTTATAATTTGCACATTAATATTTTAAAGTCTTCGATTGCGACGGGATTATGTTTTGGAGGCAGAAAAAATATTGTGTGTGTGTGTGTATGTGGATTGAGGAAAAGAAAATTCGGTCCGCTTACCACAGCAAAGGCGTGCATGTGTCCAGCATTTGGCAGTAATAAATGACTCGGGAATTTATGTCAAGAGTGTTCGCCGCCGTTTCATTTGCATTCCAGTGCTCTGACGCAAGTATTTTTTTCAGGAAAGGATGTGATGGAATTTCAATTGGACATTTCTGCCATTTTCATGCACGTTCGTCAATTGAAAGCGCTTCGTTTTAGCATTGTGATGATTAGATACTAGTGTAGATATCATTTGGAAAAAGTGTCGTAAACGCAAAAGCCACGCAATGTTTAGCTGTCTTTGGCAATTGTGGGATTGGTAAGCTGTCGCAAACACAGTAGAGCGTATATCGAATTTGAATAACTTGTCTTGTGGTGAATACTAATTGGGAAACTTTCTCTGCTTCACGGTATTTTCTTGCAGGATTGATCCACCCACGTTTACTACCATGGAGAGCAAAAAGCTTCAACAGCTACAACAGGCCAACTCACATCTTGCACCGATTCCACAAACGAAACCTCCAGCATTTCAGCAACAAAACAACGACTACCGGCCTACGAGGTCACCAGTATTCCAAAATCATCCGCAGTATCAGAGCTTCGCGTCGAACTTTGCACAGATCAACTACCCACACCAAATACGCCCCCAACAGCAACAGCAGCAACAGCAACAACAACAACAACAGCAACAGCAACATCAACAACAGCAGCAACAACAACAACATCAACAACAGCAACAACAACAGCAACATCTCAGCGCACACAGTAGTCCCAAATCGAATAGCAACAGTCTCTATCTTAGCGAATACTCCAGCTCGAGTCATGTCGGACAGCAACAGCAACACCATCACACGATCGGAAGCCATTACCATTTCGATCAAATCTATCAAACTAGTTCCCCTTCTAGTGGCAGTGGTGAGCGAGAACGCTTGTACCAAACGGCTCCGAGGCCAACACAACATACTCATGCGAATCCACCGCAGCCGCAACCACTCACCAAACTCGAACTGCAGTTCCAACAACTGCAGCGGGAGAAAATCCAAGCACAAATTAAAACCGCTACCGAAGCTTTGGCTCATCAACAGCAAACATTTGCCCTACGACAACAGCTGAACCCTCCGGTTCCCAACTACCACCTTAAACAGAATCTTCTTCAAAATCTTTCCCAACAACATCAGCAGCAAATCCAGCAACAGCATCACCAAAATCGGAATGCCCCTCCCTCGAGCCTGAATCTGACGAGTCACTTTCAACCGGCCCAAGGTCCGATGAAACTTGCCAATACAAACATACACGACTATGGTGCTACTGCTGCCACAAACCATCACGTAATCAACGAAGCCTTCTACCAGGCTACTCAACAGAAGCACATGCATCCCAAAACCCCGAACAATCTTCAATCACCGGCCCCTAGCCAGATCATAATTCAACAAAACATTCCTGGACAGGTTGTGAATCAGGCTTGCCAAACCCAAATTAGTGGCGTTAAAAACCAGTCCCAAGCTCAGAAGTCTCCTAACTCAGATTCTCTATCTTCGCCTTCACACGATGGTTTAGAACGACGGAAAAGTGGACCCGTGCATACACTGAAATCACCCGTCACCAAACGGCCTCCTAATGCGCTGGTCACTATGTCCGGTTGGCTATACAAACAAGGCTCCGATGGTTTGAAAGTCTGGCGGAGGCGTTGGTTCGTTCTTGCCGAATATATTCTGTATTACTACAAGAGTCAGGAGGAGGAAAAACTGCTGGGAACAGTTCTACTGCCGTCGTATAAAATATCAGCGTGCTTCCCGGAGGACAAGGTGTATCGTAAGTTCGCTTTCAAGTGCGAACACACCAACATGCGTACATTTGTTTTTGCTGCTGAAACGACCGAATCAATGACGTCCTGGGTCCGTATGCTAACTCTAGCTACCATGATGCAGGGTAGCAGCGAGTCAGAAACTAGTCCTCCATCGAACAATGCTCGTAGTGGAGATAATAGCGACTCCGGAATACAAACCTATCAGTCACAAGTGTGCAAAGCGGGTGCAATTCAAGCTCCGGTAACTCCGGTGTCTGACAATGGTGGTGGCTCTCAACCGCTGTATGCGAATGCACCACCAAAGCCAAGAAGAGCAACCGATGGAGGATATTCGTCACCTAGTCCGGAACATTTACCAGATCGGTACGACCACGATCCACAACAACAGCAACATCAACAACAACAGCTACGGCCGAATGATCCAATCTACGGAGTCAAAACCCCAGATACGATGAACAATCCCAATCTCGTCCAAACACAATCACCTCTCATCAAGCGAGGATTCAACGATCAGTCGGCGTACGATCCTAGTGCATATCCACCGCCAAATGCACCACCAGCAAGCCATAATTATAACGATGCCCTTTACGGAAACGCAAAGCGAATCGAACGAGACTTGTACATCCAGAAACTGATTCACCAGCAACAACAGCAACAGCAACAACTCCAGCAACTGCAACAACAGCAGCAAAAGCAACAACTGGCAATGCAACAAACACCACAACAGCAACGTGCTTTCACCAATCCATTCATGTATCCGAATAACGATCGACGGACGCCAGATACTTACGGTCCACCTCGTGCTGCTTTGGAGAAACACATGTCCGATTATGAGGATATCTATAATCTTACCATGCTGTCCAAGTCACTACCACCAAACATAGGAGACGACGCAACATCATCAGTAGCAACAGCAGCGACGTCTGTAGCTTACCGTCGCCCGATGAGCCCACTGCGATACGAATCCAACAGCCAAAACCCGGCAATGCCTCTGAGATATACTCCCAACTACCTAGAGGTAAGTCCCTGTTAACCCCCACCCATCATTCTTCGTCACTAACCATTCCACACATTTACTCGATCACTCACAACTAGAACTCACCCGCACAGCAACAGCACATACAAATGCGAGCTCGACCTGTTCAATCGACCATACCGAGACCGCACTCGGCAGATTTTCTAGACTATGAAGCCCGCAATCCAATCAAAACCAAACAGAAAGACGAGCCGACTAGGGCACCGCGACCCAAATCTAGTCTGGATATCAATCGAACACCCGATAATTACTACTATTCCGAAGCGAGCTATGCGGAAAAAATGCGAATGCAAAGCGCATCGTATTTGCAACGGGCGGCAAATCTGCCAGGTGGACTGACTGGAAAAGTACGAGGCGATGAGACACAAGGTAAGTAGCACCTCGTCCTGGTAAAAACGAAGAAAACCTAATCACTGATAACGTTTTCCGTCTACAGGAGTCATCAATTCTAGTACAGTCCCACGAGACGGTTACTATGCCGGCCGGATGGACTACGGGGACGAACTACAGCAGGGTTCAGCAAGTGTTCCTCGAACACAGCGAATGACCATGAACCATCTAAAGAAATATCCTTCGCAGCAAGAACAATTCCTCCGATCGGCAAGTGCTCGGCTACCTCGTAAAGAAGAGGACCCCTCAGCACGGGATGGTGAACGAAAACGGGAAGAATCGATGAAACGTCTACTGGAGTGGAAGCAACGAATGCTACAGTCACCTTTGACGCGTAAGATTTCACAACAACAGCACCAGCAACACCAGCTGGCCCTTGGCTCTCCGGGTTCGACCGGGGGAAATCCTTTCCTTACCAAGTCACCGGGACACATGGGCATGGAGGCAGAGATGTACCTAGAACAAGAAAAGCTCCTTCACCAGCAACAGCAGCAGCAGCAGCAACTACAGCAGCAACACCAACGGATGGACAGCAAAACAAATCTCGAGTACAACAGCTATTCGTCCGATGATGAAGGTAAGCCTGCCAGCTTTATATTCCTGTCTGTTGTAGACCATTTCCTTCCTAGTCGCATTCAGTTAGAACTGATCATTAACCAAATTTTAATTTTAGTTATTCATATTCTTCCAGTGTATATTCATACTAATTGAATTAACCTTTTATGAGTTCACAGTGCTACATGTCGCTACTTTGAACTAAATACTATCGTTTAAAATCCTCGCTCCGATTTGGACACCATTTCCGCTCTATGTGTAACACACTCCGCTTAGAATAGTAGCTTTTCTTCCTTTGTAGCTAATTTACTACATGACAAATTCTGGATTTGCTTTGAAAAGCTGGTTGTTCGTTATGTTGTTTGAAATTTTAGTTTGCTCTTCTTTCCACCGCATTCTGTTGTCAATGTTTTAGTAATCCTTTTCTCCCTCTCTGATACCTCTGATGGACTGGCGAATGGTTTAACAATAATGACGACCTTCCTGCCGCGTACAACAACATGTCGTTCAGCACAATCAAACATATGCGTTCATAATACAAAATCAATCATAACAACATTGCTGGCACGGACTAAACACGAGACTACAGCTCCTAAAAGCAAATCCTGAATCCTGAATCTAATCGAAACGAACGAGTCAAACCTTTTTACAAAAACAAAAAGAATATCAAAATTCTACTCACCTTCGGCTGTTTTCTTCCACGTAGATCTGAATTTTACTGGTTGGGGGTATCTCTTTCCGTATTCTGTCTATCAAAATCAAAATCAGCTGTTGCCAAAATAACGTTTAGTAAACCACACCACGTATGTAGTTGCCAACTGTTTCTTCCAGCCAACAAACAAAAATCACAAAATCACGCACAACCAATATCTTATGCTCTGTATTATCTGTATTATATTACCAACCCCTAGATGGAACAGAAATTACGCCGGCAGGAAGGTCATCCCCAAATGTTTCCGCTTCCGCGAGTGCAGAGCTAGAAACTAGCCAAACTGTACCCGCAGCTGAGGCGCTCGATCTAGAACCTAAAGAACAACAATTACAAGACATTGACGCAAACGACACTGTGGACAATTCTGCAACCGATCAAGACTCAAACATTTACGAAAATAATTCCATCGCCGGGACTTCCACACCCAAATCCATGGTCAAGCCTCCGTCTTGCAGCAGTTTCAAGGATAAATTACTTCCCCTTGAACCTGATTCCCAGTACGTACCGGTTTACGATCACAATGCAATACTCAAATCCCCGATCAAGCAGCCATCGAATGACAATACTCATACGTTAAATTTAGGAAATCAATCGTTAGATACCACCCAGAAAGACGGAGACGAAAATGACGAAAAATCCTTCGAATACACTGACGAGGATTTGGAGGAGGCCCTCCTAGCAGATCTCAACGACGAAGTTGAAAACAGCGGAAGTATGGGTTTACAACTGATAGACGATGGATGCAATGAGAATCAATCCTTTTACATGCCAATGACTCCAAAGAAACCTGTTTTGAATACGTCAGACTCTTCTGAACTCAAACTAACGGCAATGGATATACTAAATTCCATACAGAAAGGCTCGACCGACGTCAACGTTCAGGATGAAAACACATACATTGAAATGACCAACGGTCAAAGTGGAAAGTGTGTGTTTGGAGATGACCTCAGATCGACATACGAAATGATTATGGTGCAGAACAGTCCCCCAAAGCCCGATCAAGAACCACTCTATATGGAACTTTCCCAGTTGAGTAGCAACAGCTTGGAGAAGAAGGAAAAACCTGAACTACCAAGCGGAAATCGGAAGCCAACGTCTGAATCCAACACTAGTACACTGAAGAAGAAACAATCTGACCGCAATATATTGTCTAAAAAACACAGCAAACGAAACGATCTCCCGGATATTCTTAAATCCAACAATAGCTACCTGAAAGATGAAGACAGTTCGGATGCAGATGACGAATCTGCCAAAGATCTGGACAACATCGCTCGGTCACGATTCAGTTTATCGGATACCTTCCGACCAGCTTCCTACTATCTCGGAGCAAGCAGCACTCCTCTGGGAGATTGTATAGATAGCTCGGACAGTGAGATCGTTTCACCACCGCCAATTCCGACTACTGCTTTGCCGTTGGACGAGCACCACAATGATGAAATGTTTCTTAATGAAAACTATGACACAGTTAAACGACGAGACAAATCAATTGGATCAAAATCAAATTCTCGTTCTTCTCTGCTGAATACCTCCGATCATCGGCAACCGAGCCAAACGAGTCTATCTGGTTCGATCGATAACAAGTCACAATCCGGAAAGCCACATTACGAGTCCAATAGATCAAGTCTACAGAGTAACCTTTACTTGGGATCATGTTACAACATGGACGCTCGGTATGACAATGGCTCGAACACATCGTCCGACTACGATCTGTACAAGCGCTTGCGAACGGAAGTTCCCGGAGACGATGTCAGCCGCCGGACATCAACGTCATTATCGGAAACGGAATCGATTGAACTGCGCAGAAGTAGCTCCAAAATGGACATCCATACACGAAATAAACGACGGCCGATTTCGGAGGATTCTTTGAATGAGATTCAGGCTTTGGGAAACTTCACTCTGGACGAAAACGTATCCAATGCTAGTTTTGATCAATATCTGGGCAATTTGGAGAACGTGTATGTCAACTCGGAGAAGACTAGTACCAGCAGGTTGAGCTGGATCAACGACAGTTTGACGAATCTACCAACGATGGAAGGTTTCAAAAATGGTCACGATAATAACATATATTATGAAAACGTAGAAATACAACCACGTGCCAAGTCCAACGTGGGTAATCGTACTGATGATGAAGTGAAAGCATTTTACGACTCGTTGGAGGATGTAGCGTCACACGAAAAAGTGACCTTGTCACCATTAAAGGAGAAAAATCTTTCCATCCATGATGCACGCTGCGAATCGGAAGATCTTATGGCCGCTGGTAGGAGTAATTTGAACATAGAGATAGTGGATTCGGTGACAACGATGTCCTCAATGGACCTAGACCAGAGAAGTTCGTGCACGGTGTTTGACTTGACACAAACAACCACTCCGGCGCACAGCCGGGGGAATAGTAATCTTTCGGATTCAGCTCCGTATTATTATTCGGATCTCCACAGTCGGGACTCGTCTCTTTCGGATATAAGTAAGCTGACGGATTTAGGCAGAATCAAATATCCGCTGAAATTGAATAACCAACGAGATGTCGGTGTCAAAAAGACGGGTATTTCACACATCCACAACCCAATCAGCCACGTCAAAGCCGCTAACATTCTGACTGCTGCCGAAAAAGATCACGAAATTGATCAACGTAACATATATGAATCGGATCGTATGATTGACAAGAATGTAAATAAGATGCTGGAAGTGTCTCTTGCTTCAAACAGTAAGAATTACTATAGCAATAAAATGATGAACAATAAGCCTAGTCAGCTTGAGGAACCGAGAGTTAGCAGTGGTGAAATCAGTTCTTCTACATCAATTCTGGCATCGATATTGAAGTCTAGTAATAGTGCAAGTAGCAATCAAGTATTGGCAGCTTTAAGTAATCAAAATCCTGCATCGAAAAGCAGTTTAAATATTGCAACTGAAATGTCTGCTAGTGGAGATCATCTGTGGGAAGAGGATAGTTTGTGGCGTGATAATCTGCGCAGAGCTTCACACATGCATGCTAAGTCAATGGAGAGCCTCGATCATCTCGGGGCCGGAACATCGATGCAATCAAAAATATCTACGTTAAATAGGAAACATTTGCAACGACAAGCGGGGAAAGCAATTACTCGAGACGTCACGTACGTAAACGACGAACTACTGACTAAGACTCAACTAATGAAGAAGCAACACAAATCTCAAGGTTCTAGCGATGACAATGACGTTTACGTACAGCTAGCCAACAATACTAACGTTCTGGACTCGGCGACTCCGGATACGCATTCAGACGTGTACGAAGTGCTTCGAGACGAGACAAAGTATGACATAGATAGGGAGAACATTCGACAGTGGGACCTAATGTCTAGTGGATTAGTGAACAGTACGAACAAAAACCTCGAATCGGAAACGAGAGACCTTTATCGTAGTCAATCGAATAAAGAAAAGACCAACAGTAGAGAGGGTACGTTGAGGAAAAAGAAAAGTTCTTTGGGTTTGGATGGATCGTTTCAGTCTGCGAAGGGTACGGTCGCTAGTACATCTAAAGCAAACTCGCTAGTGGGTCCTACTAGTAGTAACATTGAAACTGCTAGTTCCACAACGGTCGATAGCAATGATTATACGCCAAGTCCCGGGTCCAGCCATGTCTTTGCAACGTCGTCGGATGCACATGTTCACAAAAAGCACAGTAACACAACACACTAACGAAAATCAAACAAATAACGATGGAACGCACAGTTTGTTAAGCGATAGATTTCTAAGCAGTATATCTCATAAGCATTCCATTAATTCGGTAAGGTCAACAGTATGTATTTATAATTTCTTTGTACATTAATAAAGCAAGGCCAAATTTTCTTACAAGCAATTGCCCATCAGTGAAAAGTTTTATGCGATGATTTAAGGAAATTATGATAGATTAACCTCACAAGAGTGATATGTTATTCAATAAATTTAAAACGATTTCATATACACAATGGAAGAATTGTAAATATACAAGACATACAACAGATATGGAATACCGTGTTACTCTTCTCAATTCAGACCACTGAACAACTCACAAAAGCATTCGACGACAAACCCCGCGTGTTTAAACGAGAGACTTTTCTTAATACTTCCAGCTTCCATTTCAGTTCGCAACGTGAAAAATATTCCAAAGGTGCCACTGACGGTGAAACCGGATCCATCCGACTACCGAATGGATCCACAGTTCCGGGGATACTACGACGCAGCGCAGACCGAGTACTACTACCAACAAGAGCAGGAGAGCTACATCCGACCTGATATCAGCTTTGAATCTACCCACGATCTGTACACACAAGCGCAGTTGCAACGGGCGCAGGAGATTAATCTTCAACAGCACTATCAACTCCAGGACATCGACCGTAGTCTGGCTGCACTCAGTAACCAGGAATCACCGGAGGAGAAGTGGCCTATAGCCAACAAGCATATCTTTACTTCCCGTGAACAACTGACTCCGAGTCATGACAAGTCTGAATTACGAGTAAGTTATCCGGTAGAGATCTCACCATTCCACCTCAAGTTCACTACAGAAATCTACACTGAAATTCCATTTATTATCCCCAACACTGAATGAACCGTGTTTTTCACAGACCTTGGAAATGTCCGCCGGGGATTTACTGAATCGTACTCACGAAGAACTTGTTTTGCTGTTGATACAGTTGCGACGTCAGAACAGCAATACAGCACGCTCAATCGAGCAGTGTTGCACAAACATTCACGATAACCAGGTTACTGCGACCTTTACAATTATTTATAGTGCAAAAGCTTACTAGGTACCAGGCGGTAGACTCTAACCGTGTAGTTTGGGAATATTCTGAGGGACAATTCAAAATTATACTAACCCCCACAGTCCACAATCACTGAAACACCCACTTAAACGTTGATGTACAGATCAAAATTGGTGGCGGACCTAACCCGTTTCTTGAATTTCCATCCTACTTTTGGCAATTGAAAATACTTACAATACCACAAAATCAATACATAAGCAGAGATATTCGAGTTTCCGGTCCAACTTCCGTTGTCTAATTGATTTGATGCTTTCAGAATTCGATACGTACATCTGACGGACCAACGCGAGCAGAGAATCTGGCCCGGTTGGAGGCGCTGAAAAAGCAGCTAGCTGAGCTGGAGAAGCAGTACGAGAAAGAGAAACCGCTGATCAATTTGGTAGATAATATGGTAAAGCTGGGCACGTTGTATCGTGGTGTCCCGGGTAAGCAAAAGACCCACACATCGGAGTCGGCTACGCTCGATCGGTTAGAGTTCAACCAACGGATTCAGGAACGACGGTTGCTCCAGGAAGAACAGCGGCAGTGGGATCGTCTCAGCCCTAACCATTCAGAATTGCAGGTTCGTCAGGTTGTGATGAAGGTAGATTTGGCTTTGCTCACTATAAGTCGTTTATGTTTATGTTTCAGTCGAAGGTGCAACAGCTCTATCAAATCGATCAGTTGCTTCAGGAAGAATCCGGTACTTTACAAAGTTTGCAACGCGACAAAGAAGATCTGGAACGGGCGTTGGGTGGTTTGAAAGCCAAGATAATGAAGGGTGATGCGCCACCGATGGCGGTGGAAGCTGCTAGACAACAACAGCATACATTGGAACGTGAGCTGTCGAGGGTGCATCTTCTACTAGCAGAAAATTCAAAGGTTCGTTGGGCAGTGATACCATGTGATTTTTGAATATGTACGATTTCTTTTTATTATAGAAATTGGAGAAAACCGTTGCCGACAATGCTCGCTTGGAACAGGAGCTACTTGTGCTACGACAGAAGTTGCAAGCATCCCGTGATACGCAAGGACTCCAAGGACATGTTACACCGGGACAAGATGGACAGTACGTAGGAACTGCAAGCGCCGTATTGGAGTCAGAGTTGCGGCGAGTTCAACTATTAGTTGGCGATATGCAACGTCAACGTCAGGAACTCAGTCAAGCCGTAAGACAACTGACGGATAATTCGGATACGCTGTACAAACAGATCAACACCAAGAATGGCGAGAGTCGATCTCATATTAAGAAACGATCACACAGTACATCTTGGGTAGAGACCGATCTGGATTCCATGGTTAGCAGGGATCATGGTGGCAGAAGTGAAAGTAACTTATCGTTGAACATGATGGATAGGTCCTCGTCGTCGTTGCTCGGAAGAATTGAACATGATCGTTCAGAAGGTTTTGAGTCATGCAGTGTGGACAGCGATGAGCTGTTGGAAGATTCCAGTGGTAATCCATTCGCTTATCATGACAAACAAGAGATCAAAACCGTCCGGATAGTGAAGCGAGAATCCGAACGACGACATCGAGATCGAGAGAAAGATCGAAGCAATACGTCAACTCACAGTCTCGATCAGGTACTGGAAGAGGAAGCTCAGATCTTTGAAGATTACACAAACTATCACAGATCAAAATCGTTACCCCGCGGATACGAAACGCATGAAGCGTTCGTGCAGAATCAAGATGTACAATCGTACGCGAACAACCTGAAGGACTACTACAGCATGACTGCGAATGGTAACAATAGCTATCCAGTTTCGATGATAGATCGGAAGGCGGATTTGTACTCCGGTTGTGACCGTCAGGCAATGTCTACTGCGGCGAATAAACCAGCCAACTTCGCACTTGTGAACCCCGAGCTACCAGGACTGCGGCACAAGACAGAGTCGATACAGAGTCTTACAATTTCCGAACAAAGTCCCGTATTCCAAAGCGAAGCAGCAAAACAGATAATCCACGAAATGGTGGGTAATGGCACGGATTCGAAGAGTCAGCAAAAGCCTGCGAACGGTGGCAATGGTCACAATTTGTCAGCCACAGAACGTCAGAAGCAGAAGGCGGAACATATGGCTCAGCAGAACAAACACCGCCGATCTGTTCCAAAGGAGAAACGTCGACATCACACCGCACCGCATCATGTAACCGCTAAGCAGCTGGAGATTTTGCAAAGTGAGAACGATATGAATAAGAATGTGAGTGGGTTTTGTTTTTGAATTGATCGACAGTGGGATTATTGAGTGTTATTTGTTTTGCAGAACATCAACTGGAGAGCTCGAGATGATGTTGATTTGGAGGTGACCATAAGGCCGAGATCCAATGCTCCGGATGTTGTACGCTCGGCAATCGGGCCGCGAGAGAAGATTTCTGAAAACACTATTGATAAGCTACTGGCAGCCCCGAGCAAGATATTGATACCTGAGCGATACGTTCCGGAGCAGGCACCAGAGTTGTCTCCAGAGGAGAAACGACGGCGACAGGAAAAAGTGGAAGCCATCAAAAAGATGCTTTCCGAGACTCCAATCGCTGGAAATGTGAGTATGCAAATAAATCCGGTCGCCGGTCACGCATTGAATGCTCTTTTGTTGTCATTGCTTGGTATGTAGGACACCTCTCCGAACCAGCCAGCGAATGCGGAGAAACGACAACGGGAGCACCTGCTGCAACTGAATCAGATTCTGGCACAACAGGTCATGCAGATGAGCAAAATTGTGGCAGGTAGGTGCAGCGATCCGTGAAGGTTTCTTGCACGCATTCAGATAATCGTTCTGTTGTTGTTATGTATCTCGCTTATCCAATTGTCTCATTCAACAGTTCGGTTTTTTTATTGTGGATTTCATTGAAAGTTTTTTTTTGTTATGATTTCCTTTTCATTTTTATTATGTTTATTTTTCATCCATTAGGTAATCCGTACCATGCCACTAATACACAAAAGTAGTGATACCAGCCGCACGGTTATTTCGTTATGTTTTATTATTTATTGAATGCGACATTATTGAGTTCGACCAGCTTCTAGTTTGAGTTTTTAGGAATGCTATACAGTGTGATGAGTTGATTAGACATGTTAACTATCTTTACTACTACTACTTCTGTCATCTAAATGTGTATCATTCATGACTATCAACCGATTCGAATGTTTCCCAATGCTTGACCATTCAACAACACCACCAATACCAACAACAACAACTACAACTACAACAACATCGATACTACTGCCCAATCCATTCAGACGATAATCCACTGGAACAAAATAAAGGTTTGTATTGAAAATGAGAATAATAAAACATAGATGATGGTGGTAAGCCAACGGCATCCAGGGTTCGAACACCATCTGTGCGATTTTTGGGTGACCTCACATATACACACCGAATTGGACACTCGAATCCAAAGTGTAATCATCCATCCTTATGATTTCCTTCTCAAAATATGTTATGATTTGCATGCTGTTAATCAAAAAGGGCTTTTTCTTACGATATTCCTTTTTGAATTTTGAGCGCAACTGTTCCAATGAATTGTGACCACGTTCTAAAAAAAATATCTCTCCTTCCTTCATTTTGCAATTCACGATTCTAACATTGAATGGAACAGAAAACTCCACGGCTGTGTTGCCATCAAGCATATGCAAGCTAAAGAAGGCACGTTTGTTGAGATCAGGCAGCAACGGAAGCAATCGAAAAAATAGTCACGACAACGAGGAGGATGAGGAAGAGGAAAATTATCGCAGCGAAATGGAGGATTCGGACAATACGGAATCACCGCCCGAGCCGCTGCCGCTGTATCAGCAGCGAGAAAACTATTTCACATAAATGAAAATAATGGATTTCAACGCTAAAATTGCTTCCAGATGTACAAGTTATTATCCAAAAATTCAGATATATAACCGTTGTTGATGTGATTGCAAAACAAAACAAGAGTAAAATGTGGAACAATTGAATTGATTTATCCGTCCATCATCGGTTGGCATCACTGCTTACAGACAGACAAAATACTCGGCTTCAGAACAGAACACAAATCACACTTCCAAATGCACACACACACTACTGCAAACTCACGCATATCAGTCGAAACCAAGAGAACAAGAGATAAATAGAACCGTATTTAGTTGCAACGCAATAGAATCAACAATTGATATAATGCTAATTTACAACTATATGCGATTTTAATTTCTATAGTTCAACGCAGCGTCTTATATCGCTAAGTTCAGTCCTACGGAAGAGAACACAATTTTGTAAAAAGAAAACTACGTTTTTAGGTACATCAGGTGAGGCAAAATTTGAGGAAATGAAGAAAGGTAAAAGTAATTCAATCGGTAGTAAAGACAGTGCAGTGACGTGCAACAATTTCAATAATGGAACGTCAATTACGTTACTTACACAAGTAAAAATTAAACGGATGAAAAAAATAATCACATACACACTCACAAAACCAACATGTTTTAATGGAATTACGTACTGCTACAACTTAAAAAAAAAACGCATGTTATTGACTTTATAGAGTAGGTTCTCGATGGAGAGAAAAGTGGAACCATAACAATATTATAATCAATCATTACGAATAATGGAGTTTATCACTATAGCACGGACGCTTGCAGCAAGGTACGTGTGTTGTTCATTAGAAAAGAGTTATGCATTGTTTCTTTGGGTATTGAACGTTGTTTCCCGGAACAATCATCGTAAAATTCCCATTTATTTACGAACACACGAACCTTGACGACAATTCCAATGCAAAAACTTGTTGAAAATATTTGTCAATTTTAAGCAATTTGAAAACCAAAACAAAGAATACCACTTGCTCAATTCGAAAAGTACTAAAACAAAATTGAATGAACGTACCACAAACATGACAAAATATACACATAAACCAAAATAGTAAACTTAGACTAAACCTAATCGCATTTATTCTAAAACATTATTGACCCCAAACTAGACCCAATATCATCATATTGCATTCGTAGCAGTATTAATTTGTTAGTTGTGAAGCATCAATCAATCCACTAAAAGCACCCAACAATCAATGTGAAGAAAATCGCTCGCAGTTGCAGAGAGCTTATTGCTGGATGGATAAGAAAAAAAAACTATATTAAGCTAAAACAACCAAACAGGGCCTAACTTGGTAGCACCTGAGCGAAACCGTACGAGGGTAGCAACCCTAGAAATAAAAAAATAAAAATACCAAGAACAATATGAAGTTGCATTTACAGGGTTCTTTTACAAAACAAGACTTTTGATAGCTAAATTACGATAAATTAGAGGCCTCGGGTTTCTCTCAGTACTGTCGCATAGCATGATAACAAACACACATCAAGTATCAATGCTGAACCTAACCTAACATTAATTGGCAGGAGCTGCTAAATGCTGAATTATCTCATGCAAACACAAAGACATATGCCCCCATACTCGTAAAAGAAGGATCGAAATCTATGCATATCACATACCCAAAAAAAAAAATTAATTCTCAGCGTGTCGTTGAATTATGATTAGTAAATTCTGTTCGATTCTACACGGATGTAGATACTAGTATTTACCGATATAGATTTGTTTGCGCCTTTTATTTTATTTTTTTGTTATTGAACCCCATTGGCCATACGCGAAAATACGAAACACATTAAAAGAAAACTATTGCCTCGTTTTAAGATAACTACAAATTTATACGGTTCGTTCGAAATAATTTTCATATAAAATATAATTTTATTTTGCTTTGAGTGAGTTGAAACTGTACGAAATTGATCGGAATGTACACGGCGATCACGTTGATCGTGATGGCGTAATCTTTCCTCGGGAATCCCCCCGACTCCACTCGAATCTGTATATTACAAGAACAACAATTTGCCATACCTACCAATACGGAGCGTTGGATAAGAGGAAGTTTATTTTAATACGTTTAAGGTGCTATAATTTGGATCTTTGTATTTTCATTTTTGTTTTTAAAAGATTATTGGTTTAATGATAGACATTAGCGAATCAATCTAGCATAAGTGAATCGAGCAAGAGAAAATCATTCCGAGCGTCGTTACGCGGAGCTTACCGTTGAATAGTGTTTTTAAGCATACAAGAAAGAAGTATAAAGCTAGAATTACGCAAGCAACGCTGTTAAACGGAAGAAACCGCGAAGCTACTAGAAGAAGGGAAGGGACAATTATCTTAAAAGTTAGCAGGGCAACAGAGCGTAGACCTCGTTTTAGTTTAATTTATATGCAACCAAATAAGCTATAAGTTACAGATTGGCTCACCTTCTTCATATTCTCAGCAAAAGCATGAAATATAGGAAGTAAAATCAGAATCATCAAACATAAAATACCTTTTGAATTAGAGACACATAGTTACTACCCGTTTAAACAAAAGAAGAAGAAGAAGAAGATAAAAAAAACTATAAAAACATGCAGCACGGCGAGCATAAGAACAGAAGGAAACCAACACCAGTGATGCAGTTTTAATCCCGTTCAATGATATAGTGGAAAGCGTTTTAGATAAATGACCACACGAAACCTATAAACAAATAAATTACATACTACTTCAGTGATCGTTATCCACGTGGTGCTTGCGATTTTGTGCGCACTGTTTCTTCTTTGTCGTGAGAAATATCCCCCTCCCTCCCTCCCCTTGACGTTTTCATTGTTGTAGAAAATCATGCCGATTCAAATGACGACGCCAACGCAGCTGCAATGACGTTGATGACCTACGTCGAGGAAAGGAAACAACTGGTGTGAATAATGGTCGTTGTTAAAAGTTTGAATGGTAAATTACTACCAAGGGAGGCATAAGCTTTAAATTGTGCGAAATTGTTGTGCGCACGAAAATTAAAAAAAAAAAGCACCATTGTATTAATTCACCTTGATCAAGATCTAACCCTTCTAACCAAAGTAAATGTTGAGATATTTAAAACATGGCCATACTTGTCCTGAGTACCTAATTTCCCTTTGATAATGCTGTTCTCTAAATCTAAAACAAATTTTATCTTGGTTTGCTACCAGTAAATCAGTTGCTGATCCTCCTATGATTTTAGCAGTTTAGAGGTAAGTTTTGATCCTAGTTGTAGTTCACTACAATTCCCGGAAAATGTCCTGAAAAAAATTTAATTCTGTTTAATTTTCATATGATTTGAGATGTCCCAAGTTTTCACCACATGGAATTTCTTTTGTTACATCCAATTCGGGTCAGAAGTCGGTCTTTCGAGACTACTCGATAAGAAAGGTAAGCAATCATACACCTGCTGAACGGAGTGGGTGAACCGCTCAGTATGACTGCCGAGACATGACGATGAGAGATTTTTATTTGCTTCACAGCAAACGAGACCAGTCATTTCCCTAATGATGGAATGTAACAAAGTGTTTCCCACCAAATTTTGCTGCTTCTAAAATTGAGTATAGTAAAATTAAGCAATGGCATGCATTATGAAAACATTAACTTGCATAGCAAAATTATAGCGAATTTTGCTCGATCCATCATGTCCGTTGAAAGACAGAACTGTCTTCGCTAAAAAAAATAAAAAAAATGGAATCGATGTTTGTGACGAAACTATTTCGTTGGTTTACACTCTCTTCAGAATAGCGTCCTTTCAGAAAAGAGATATCAATTAGCTTTCTTCCAGCAAAACTGTACTCTATGGAAGCCATTTATAAACTTTGTGGAATTTTGAGAACATAAACCCTGTCCACGTTAAATTACAGACACTTTTCTTTCAGTGTAGATTTAGAATTATTTCGCAGATCGCTGAAACGTTTCACTTATATGACAGCTGAAACACTCCACTTTTTTTCGTGGTACAACATGTTTACATTCATGTTACATTCAGTAAAATGGCGTTGAATCAAGTGAAAGTACGGAAACGCATTTTGTACGAACGGCAGCAAAATCCGAATTTGGTACGCGATCTTGTATGATGTATGATATGTACTACCACCCATTGTAGCACGAAAACTACGTCCGACAGCAATAGGCTCTCCTCTCTGTTAGACTTGATCAAGCTTTAATAACCACTGATTATCCTAGTCATGCCATTGTATGAAGGGCCAAAAAGGGGTTTGGTGGATCGATAGGCAACATCACTTATACGTATCCACAGGGATATAAAGAATCTCCTTCCAACAACAAGACTGAACAATTGGTCACAAGAGCAAGCTATCTAACATAAGGATGCCCCAATGGGCGAGGAGAAGAGCCCGCCCTTTATTCACAAACTGTTAGCAATGGGGAGTTGGCATTTCCACTCTCCCCATCCAGAGTGCTTCAATCGGGTGCCCTGATGGTCCCTCCCGTTCCCATGAAATATTTATATAGTAGTGTATATATTTATGTAAATGAAAAATAATACAATCATTCATATCTATTATATACGATCTCCATTCGGTTGATCTTGAAATGCAAGAAATGTAGTCAAGTGTTTTAGTGTAGAGTTCCGTGGTTCGCGCTTGAGCGCGTTTTCGTTCGTTTTCACTGATAACAGCATTTCACCAAAATCTTGATTTGTGGTATCCTGAAAAAGTTTGTTAAATTTTACAGAACTAACATTTATACATTTTCCTTTACTGTTGCCATGGTCACTATTTGCAGCTTGATGTTGATTTTATAACATGAATCTGCTTTTATTTTTGCTGGCCTAATAGTTATTGCTCCTGTGTTGGGAAAGCAGGGAAGATTTAATTGACAGAGAGTTAAAGACAAATGGACATAAAAACAATAAGCAATGGTTAAATCATCTATGAAGTAAAATCGATAAAACAATATCATCAAATATAATGATATTGTGAGTTATGGTACAGTAATGCCAAAAATTGAACTGTAACATCAGACACTAGCCGAATGGCAAACAGCGCTGCACGAATCAAACCAGCTCAGATTTGGAAGAAGGTCTATTCGCAAACAGGAAATGAAAAACACATTAGGTAATAAGTACAAAATCCTACCATAGATTCCGTTGCAGCTTTTTTTTAATCAAGTTACTCAATACTTCTCAATCATAATGATAATTCGACATAAAGGACAACATAATTAAAAGTACATATAACCTTTAAGGTGAAATTGTAAAAAACAAATATTTATGTTAGAATATAAATAACGAAAACACAAGTAATGATAAAAATGATAATAATGATGATAAAGATGATAGAGATGAATGATAATGGCTATGAATAAACAATGTCCTATAAGATAAAATATATAGTGAAGGTATATTGTAATATGAACTGAAAATTACATGTGTGCCGACTGCTGTTTTGTTGCAATTGTAGACAAACTTGCGCATCCATTATGAACCAGAAAATTTAGGCAATGTATGACTGCCATGAAAAAAAAAGAATTTTAAATTATTTTATAATACCTGACGACCTGGAAGACCTGAAAGAAATGAGAATGGAAAATTATGATATGATTTACCGGTCGCACCCCCTCACTTCGCTATTGTCGGATTGACAACATTGCCCAGGCTACGCCAACCAGCGTCTCCATGTTTCAGCTGGCAGTCTTTTGTGATCATATGACTCGTGGAGGCGTGAGGTAGGAACTTGCGAGGACCAGAGGTCGGTCGCACCCTCCTTAGAAATTGTCAACTCACCATTTGAAGCCCCGAATTCGGTACGCGATCTTGCCAAGAAACTCAAACTACCAAAAAGAATCGTGTTTTGTGTTTGCAATCATTTGACCAGCGCTTGACTGTGGATCGGAAGGTTGGAAGTGGAACAAATCGAAAAGTATGCTACCGACAAATGCACAGGAAGGTGGTAGCCATTATTGACAAAAATACCAATCTTTCTGTGCAAAATTTCACTGCAAAAAGTCGTGCTAAGGAGCTTTACATCGATTTTTTGCAAACATTTTCTTATATGATAATATACAACGAAACATGCGTACTCGAAAACTTTAAACAGCTTCCGGGTCTGGCTTTTTGTACCACAATGCAAAGGATCGCATTTGTTGAGCATTTCCGGACAAATAAGGTGTCCAATTTCCCAAAGATATATTTGATTTAGCAGGCCATACTAGTTGTGGTCGAAAATCTAAAAGTTTCTCTCTACCGGCGATATCAATAAGGATGTGTACGCGAAAGAATGTCTGCAAAAGCGATGGCTACCGTTTATCAAAAGCCACGATTTTCCAGCAATATTTTGGCCTCTTGTCACTATGCGAAATCCGTTCTGGAATGGTATAAGGTACAAGAGGTCAAATACGTGCCAAAAAAGCCAATCCACCAAACTGACTAGACCTTTGCACGATAGAGAAATACTGGGCTGTAGTTAAGCGGAAACGCCTCGAAACTTAGAAGAAACCGGGCGTATCGGAGAATACTGTACGGAACCTGATGGCGGGTGCACCACAAAAAGTTCGAGAATTTTACAGGGAGAAGGATTAACATCTTAATCCACTGTTTCTAATGTAAATATCTCTATTATTGTGAAATAAACAATCGGTTTTATTGAATTGTGTAATTTTTATTGCTGCTATTCTTTTGGTGTCCGAAATTTAACGTGGACAGGCTTTATAAAAATCAAATAAAAAAAAATCGGTTCAGAAGGTATGGACGCATTCTGCCGACTTGATCAAGGTAGATTTCATGCTTGAACAAGCGCCACATCAACGTTCATAAGTACCTGAACCAAATGGACCGCTTGAGTTGATAACGTGTAGATGGGATGGTGGATAATTGCCCTGATATTTCAAAATGTAGCACTTAGTAAAACTTTTCTTGTCTTTTATAAATAAACGTGATGAAATTGAGTAAACGAGTGGAAATTAATCCGGAATGATCTCTCATATACATCCGTCAAACCAATCTTAACGGCCGTTGTGAGCATATCACATTGAAAATCTCACATACGCATAGCATATTACCAAACACTAATGCTTTTACTCCATTCTCCTGTTTTCTTTCCTATGCCATGACCGGTAGCTACACCATGACGACAACCTGGGCCATACATCAAAAGAAAATTGAAGCAATAGGTAAAGAACGGTATATGACTCTAACCAATATTACTTTCTGCCAAATTTTCTAGAACAAGGTAAGCAATCAAATGACCACAACAAAATATGTTAATTATTAAATATTAAATAACATATAACGGGCAAAGGGAGGGACCATCAGGGCACTGAAGTGAAATAATTTAGATAGCGAGCATGGAACTGCCTCCTCCCTACTAATTACATTTCGCGAAACGAGGGCATACATTCTCAATATGTAAAACAGGTGTTCCCAAACTAAGATAATACCAGCGCCAGCCTTGCCAGAATGCAGGTCAAGTTGGGAATGGGTAGGAATATGTTGACGTGATACTTGCTTTGAAGGAAGCCGAGATATCCTCTGCACTTCCACGAGAAATCACTGGGATGTTGGATAAAATGGTTGGGTTTACAGCAGCGTCCGTTTTGGTAAAGGTGTGCTTAATTCAACTGACGTCCGCAGCGAATCAGATAATTAACTATGTTTCCAGTTAATTTTATCTACAGAGATGCACATTAAAGTAGTTCAAATTTTGACACCGATTTAAACCACCAGTAAGGATGTTGTTTTAGCCAATCACAAATGAGGGTGGATTATTTCAGCAGAATACAAAACTAGGGTTTTATTTCATTAGGGCGAATCTGAAATTAAGAGACTCTCTTTGAACACATTCTCTTTCATTCATATGCCATTCAGATTTACTTTTTTCGTCCTACAATTTGTAGAGTATGCTAGCCCGCACTGTTGTGTTTCTATCTGTACTAAAAAATCCCTCAAAAGTTTTATAATGCCGCTGGAAATAATGAAAGAGAACGAGAGGAGAGAATCTCTCATTGTTAGATTCGCCCTAATGAAAAAAAAAATCCTAGAAAAGCATGTTAAAACGTCGAGTTCGAGGACCGATTTGAACCAACAGTAAGGATGCTGTTGGAGCCACTCACAAGAATGAATGGTTTATATCAATAGATTATAAAATCATGTTAAAATATCGAGTTTGAGAACCGATTTAAACCAACAGTAAGCATGCTGTTAGGGCCATCTACAACTTTGAGTGTTGTATTTCTCTGCAATACAAGAATATGTTGCACCCCACTCTAGATGCAAAAGAAGACATTAACACACACACACACACACACACACACACACACACACACACACACACACACACACACACACAAAAGCGTACATTCAAGTTTTCTTAAAATAATGGTGATCTTTCTCGAGCCCCCGTTGAACAGACCCAATGTATACTCATGAATTTCGACATCGCATCGGTAAACAAGCACCCCACTTATCAATGCAGTGTTCCGAAAACTATAACAGTACACAAATCGATAAAAGAACTTATTGCGCTATCACTCTCGAAACCGAGCCAAAACTAGCGAGAAATCTACAAACGATGTGTACGCCTCAAAACGCTGCATCGTTCATCTACAAACCGCCTCGAATTTGTTATTCGGATACGGGCGAGACCAACAAACACCTAAATTAACGAATAAGAGGCCAACCCTGCACCTAAACTACATACCATTTCATCGACAAAACATGCATCTATCGTATAACTGATCCTGGACACTCTAACCCGAATTGCTCGCTCCTAAAATCAGCTTCGCCTACGTCGTAAAACACTCTGGACTTTTAGGGTAATATTGTCACTCTATTAAATATTGTTACAGCTCAAACAGCACTTTATAATGATCACACCCCGTTTGGCGTACAGGTGTTTGGCCGAATGGACGTTTGGCATAAAGACCTGAGGCCCGATGACGTTTGGACCTTTTTTCAATCGTTATGAACCAGAGCTGAAATTTCTTTCAGTTTACTATGCGCGAGGTGAAATGCAGAAAAAAATATTTCTCGTTTTGTCTAATGCCTGGCAGATCTGATCGTGATATTGAAATAAAATAGGTCAATTTATATTATATTTATGTGTAATCTTCATTCAAATTGTGAAATTCTCATGAACTTGTACCATTTGTTTGGCTTTAGTTTGATCATATTATCTCTCACCATGTTTTGATAATCGTCAGTCGTTTTGAGGCTAGATTTTTCTGAGAAAGTTTATTATAACCATTGTTCAAAAGGACGAATCAATCATCTGAGAAAAGTCGAAATTGAAAATCTGATTCTACTGTAAAATGTCATGCCAAGTAATTTTAGGATTCGAAGCCATTTAGCCAAATATCTTTTAATCATTTGATTCCAAACAACGTCTTAAAAGTAAAATAAGAAAAATGCAATTTTATTAAAGCTCGAAATTATCAAATATTAGTTTCTCACATAATTCACCAGTCGGTTGAAAATTTCTCAAATTGAAATGCATGAAATCGTGAGAATTACATTTGTTTGACCAGTGAAACTCCAAAGAATTGCTCATGTTTGAAAGAAGGAACAATCTCACATAAGAGTTTTATACCGAGCAAACGCTTGAATCATAAGTTCGCTTTTGGATACAGGAATATTCTTCGTCAAATATACAGTGCTTTATTTCATTGATCAGTAAAACTCCAAAGAACTGCTCATGTTTGAAACAAGGAACAATCTCACAAAGAGTAATAAACCGGGCAAGCGTTGATTCAGAGGTTTGCTTTCGAATACAGGAATATGTATCGTCATAGAAGGCCCATGTGCAAAGAATCAAAAGAAGGTATCTTTGACAGAACTGCATATTTCTTCAAGATTATAATAAATAATTACTTATTCTGTCTAGCTGTTTAACATAATACATATTTGTATGTATTTAAGTATGTAAGGTAACCACCATCCCTCCCTTCATGCACTTGGCTTGGATGCAGCTCCACTTTATAGAAAGATCAATTTGAGCCACCGATATTCACAATACCGCTGTATAAAAAAAACCAAAAACGGAGAGGTGGACCCGTAGCAGAGACACTCACGCGAAATCCACGGAAAATAAGAATCTCCTTCCAACGATACAATCCAACTAATCAAATAACTCCATTGCAATACTTATTAAGCTTTCTACAGGATGGCTTGTTGTGAAGGGCGCGTCACTCTTACTGAAACTGTTGGAGTAGAATTCACATCATCATAATTGAATCGGTAGGATAAAAAAACGATACTGTTCATTCCCTCCTAGACTCAGGCAGTCAATCAAACCATCGCCAAGTTTCAGCTTGAATGATACCCTGATGCTTCCTCCCAACCCAGTATTTATGATATATAATGTAAAGCTGTTTACCATAATACATATGTCTACCTAAAATCAGGAGTCTACGATTTTATCAAAACATATTCACACTTATGATAAACTCTAAGAATCTAGAATATCGGGATACTATCTTATGCATTCTAGAATGTTTTTTTGGGTCCTTATTTCCTTTTTTAGATCTAATGCTTTTGAAAATACTTTTTTAGATTCTTATTTACTATTCTCTGCAATACATTTATGGTGAAATGCATTTATGCATTTATGCTAATAGACAATTTTCGGCCAAACATACATATTCCAAAAGTCACACCCCCCTTTATAATATGTCTCCAATATTACACTTCACCCATACGAACTATTCTTCACGGTCACTATCCATTCTTACGATATTTTCATCACATGTAAACCCTAATCTGCAATCTCGTTCTAGAGAAAAAAAACAATACCTTGTAAAGAATTGAGAAAAAAAAACATGGTGAAAAAATTCTATACACCGTTAAGAACTATGGATGTGCTTTAAAGAACATTACTTTGAGCCGCAGGCAAAGAAAGGGTGTATGAAGCCAAGTAGAAGAAGGTGAAATATACATTCAGAATGATGGTTAATTATGTATTTTTACTTTTTTTTCCTAGAATTTTTCCTAAATCTAGTACGCATTTCGTTTGATCCATCGGAACTCCAGCTTATGATAAGTAAGGTTTGAAGTATTATCAATCTTCAAAATATTCCTCAAGATTTACTCATGATCTTCAACGCTATGATAACACCAGAATCGTTACTTTGAACGATTTGTACTGAAGGATTGAGGATCCTCTGTAGATTTTAAAGTGGTTGAATATTGAAATTTTCTGTAAAAAGATATACTGTTCTTATTTTCATTGAAACAGTAATTCATTTTTCTTTTCTTTTGAAGCCTTCGATATTTGGAAACTACACGCTTTAAGTAACCTTGCCACAAAGTAATTTAGCAGTAAAATCAGGCAGCGTGGGAGTAATGATCATGCGCGGGAAGCAAACAATGTGCATAATTTTTGTTCCACATCTCACACTTTGCAACCCTATCGCTCGAAGTCGTTGCCCTTCCACCTCTAGAAGTGGCACGAAGTTCTTTGCAGCCATGATACAAATGCGCATTCAACATCCTACTTTGATTTAGTAGCTCCATAACCATCTTTCCGGAAACAACCTAAACTTATAAGATGAATATCTTGAGATTGGTGTTATTTTTTGGACTTCTACTGGTAACATACACAATCGTTGCAGCATCTCCACGGCGTTTTAGATTCACCCGACAAACAGTGGTTCGCATAGGATAGTATTTAATAAACATGTGAATAGAATCATATCATTTGCATTTCAGAAATTTGGACGGATCATCAGTAGACAGATGAATCGGGCTTTGAGGACATTGTTTGGGAGGTGATATAGGTTTAAATTAATCTCTCTCAAATTGTTCATAGTTTAGTGTTTTGATTAAAACGAATTTATTTGATAAATGTTCCAGTGATATTTCAATAATAAAAACCTAATGTTAAAATTCAAACATAAATTGCTGTTTTGCTTGTTTCCCCTTCGGATACACTCACTTGATGCTGCGTTCGGGGATGGTTCTGGTCTTCTCAAATCAGTACTCCGGTACACGTCAGTTTCTACGACTAATCGGCTATTCCTGCAGCAACAAAGGGTCTAAGAACGGCTTTTTAGCTTTGATACCACACAATTTGTTCTAGTTTAAATTTACTCCCTCAAGAGGTGAAGAAATGCGTTTTGTTTTAATTGTTTCATCTTAGTTTTCCTACGATAAAGTATACTCAGTCACTGTCAATACATTCCATCTTAGCGTTGTTTCCGATTTTGATCTCGTGCTTGACAAGCCCTTCCGCCGAAGAATCGACGTTAACCGTAACATGGGTGGGCGTATCATTGGCCGTGACCGATGAAAGCAACTGCCGCGTGCTAGAGCTGGAAGAGTAGCTATCTCCGGAGCTGCGTGTGGAAGTATGCGAATTGCCGCTGATGGGGCTGTCCGGTAGGGAACCTTGTGAGGCTTCCTTTAATATGGTTAATGGCGTAGACAGTTTCTTCATTCCGTCGAGCTTTTCTTCGCCCTTTAGAGGACTGAGAATTGTGGTATGTGGATCTTCCGGAGTATAGTAGTCGGAGTCTTCAGCCGCAGCAAGCACTGCAACCGATTTTTGACTGCGTGAGTCGACATTTTCCGTGTCCTCTTGAGCCATTCGCAAGATGCTGGGCATTTTTTCGTATCTATCACAGGTCTCCTGGGTAGCGTTGTTGTCCACTTTCTGCAGCAAAGGTGACAGTTTCTCCGCTTCACTATCATCGTCAATTTCTGTCACGTTGGGCAGCTGCGTTTTTTCGTTCACTAGCAGTACCGTTTCTCGATCGAGGAGAGCAGCAGCCGGTGGCTCTTTGATAACGGGTTGGTTGGCTTGGATTCGGAGTGTTCCTTTCTCGCGGGGATTTTTGTCTCGGCTAACAGGAGCCCGCTGCATTAACGGTGAATGTTTCGTAAGAAGTTCTTTTGTGACGCAAGTAACAGATCCGTCCTCTTTGGATAGTAGTACCGACATACGGAAGTCCACGGTATTTTGGTTCAATTTTTCACGGGATCCACTGGTTTCCATTTCCTTGGATGTGTTCTTGCCACTGTCTTGTTTATCCGCGTTCTGTTGAAAATAGAATGTGATGGAACTTTTCACAACGTCGATATAATAGAAATTGTTTGCTGTACCTGATTTGTTAAGTTAGTATCATTGTTGCCATCTGCAGTAGTAGTGCTATCAGTTGTGTTCTGAGGCTTAACTGAACTAATTGGACCATTGAGGGCTTCAATAAGCGAAACCGGGATGTATCCCGAGGGAATGTTATCCGTACCCTAAAAGTATATGTTATGAAAATCAAATACAAATCTGGGGAATAAAATAAACATACATCCTGTGGACTTTGAACCGGAACGACATTCGATCCTGGTGCAGTTTTCTGTACCGCACGAATTTGTAGCAACGCTCGGAACGGCGCTCGACAAATAGGACAGTTATTGGCTTGATATCGTAACGAATCCGCACATGAATTGCACAAGCACAAATGCCGGCAAGGCAGAATCAACGTGTCTCGCGTGTCACACATACATATGACACATTCGCTCCCATTGTCGTCGGTATCTTCATCTCCGATCGATTTGTTGACCAACTTATTCTCGATGCCATAGATCTCCTGCAGTAAGTAACACAGACCGTCGACGAAGATTTTCTGTTTCAATGCCCGCAATGCGTAAGTTCCATCTGAATGGTGATCAACCACACAGATTGTGGTGTGACTTTGACGGCAGTCCTCGGTTCCTTCCTCTACTACACAGTGAATTACAACGGGGAATGTGTCCTTCTCGGAGTTGTATGACAGATCATCCTCGGAAAACAATGCCGGATTGAATACATGCGACGGAGCGGAGAATACCTGATTCACTCCTCGCTTGAAATGGAATGTTTCGGACGATATTGACGAGTCCCGAGGAATATAGGTAACGCCAGTGCTTCCGATATCTTCGATGCAAAAATAGTAAACCGTAATAGCGCAACGAGCGTCGGCATCGAAGACGAACTCAATGTTGTAGGCATTGGTTTTGGTACCATCGCCGTGAATTTTTGCATTACAATCAGATGCTTTCACAAAGCGTACGGATTCCTTGCGTATGTTGACTAAACTTTTCAGTGTTTTTGTTGGCTCCGTTGCTTGTGGTGGGGGATAAGGAAACTGAAACGAAAAAGTTGAAAGTTGATAGCATATGCAATTTCTAAGACACACGATATAATCTAACTTACAGGAGTCGGTTTACATCCCAGGAAGTTTAAATCAGCATTCTCCCCGAAAAGATACGCTTCTGGCTGAGGAGTGTCAAATCGCTCACCTCCCATAATAAAGTGTGTACCAAAATAGTTACCTGCGAAGAAATGAGCATAAACTTTCCACTGCTGTGATGACTGTTTCAAGGGCAGATTAAAGGGGCCTCTTTCCAACATACCTGACCGAGGAGGATATTTATATTGGTGGTTAGCACTCACGTCAGCCTCTTCCACGGCTGCATTCTGTCTGCTGGCTAGTGCACCCATACTGTTTTTGCCTTTTCACTGCTGGGGAATATTGTCACTCTTCGGGAAACCTAGAGCAGACGAATTAATTCAGTCGAATCTCTCTGCTCCACCCAAGCCAGGACTAGACAACGCGAAAAACTAGCTAGAAACCACTACAAACGGGATACTGTGTAGAACCTGTTTTTCTTCTGCACACAGGGCATGAACGAAAATTTTTCACTTCGACATTATGAATAGGTAAAAGTTGCCCATTTGACACAATTAGAGAAAGAAAATATCATACACTGCTACACTCCCGTCGTCGTCCCCTATAGCTCTCTGTGTGCCTTCGTCTAGATAGCCAGCTCAGCGTTATTCACCACAACCAGCTCTTTGTACGCACTTTTCGTGCCATAAAATTGTTGTGGTGAAGTACGGGCTCAATGTTTCGAATGCATGCAGGGATGGACGAGCGAAAGAGAACGAAAATGTGTGTAGGCTTATTTGTTGTTTATTTATGATTGTTTGGGAAATTGAGTCTAGGGTAAATTTTCAAAATAATGGAAATTATTAAAGTATCTCAAGTTTGGCCATGTATTTGTTTAATTATTTGAATAATATGAGGCCACAAATAGCTGTGACGCAATTACGAGTTATCAACAGCAACAACACAATCAAACATTCTGTACACGCTCGAAACACCCTCGCTTTGTTTTCTATTACTGTTCCATTTTGGCGTACACTCCCGTTTCATTTTACTCAATTTTTGAGTACAATTTTATATTATCTCTTTTTCTCTCACGGAAATGTTATTCAATTTTCGTAAAAAATAAACCACTCAAAAATTGAGTTGATTCACTTTTAAACGAAAATTGAGTAACATTTCCGTGTGAAGAAAAGAAATAGTATACAATTGTTGTAAAATGAAACGAGAGCTTAGGACTGACGTCTCTCTTTTCTATTACTGCATAGGGGCGTCGTTCTTCTATTTCGGAAATCGACCGCGTTTCTCTCGATTGAAGATTTGGTTTTCTCAAGGAAAAGTTACTCAATTTTCGTAAAAATTTAATCTACTCAACAATTGAGTTGATTCGATTTTAACGATAATTGAGTAGTGAGAAAAAAAAATAGAACAGTAAAACAAATGACAGAGAGGATGTTTTGAGCGTGTATACTACGTTTGACAGATAATTTGATGACAAAACTGCGACTGAAAGACATAGAGTTTCTGACCCCGTTCTTGACATACTTTGTTGTTTTTTATTTTAAATTTTATTTGTTATCGAAATTTTCAGCCTCTGGCTGATTCATTTCCCGTTTGTAGTCACTTCCGAATCCTTTGAATATGTTTTGTGACTTGTCTGGGGATGACTTGGCCTATGATTACAACTAGCAATTTGCCCCGTAATTGTGGAGAAACAAACAGTTGATATTGACATTGACCTTTGAGAATAATGAAAAACGGGATTCGGTAGGAGAGCATCTTTGCCGGACGATAACAAGGTTAATAGTTTTTGGTATTATTGACATGACGTTTGCATCATTTAATCTCATTTGCTTAGAATTTTTAACTGACTCAAGACTCTGAGCAGAGCTTTCATGATATTCTGATAATTTTCAGCAAACCTTACTCGGCAGGCAAAGTGTATCAATAGATTTTTAAGCGATTCTAAGCAAATCCTGCTTATGACTACCAATGAATCAAATGTTTAGAGGGTTATAAGATAATATTATTTGATCTGGTGAGCGAATCTTTATTGCGGTCCTAAGCAAATGTTTCTCTATATTCCGATTATAGTCGAATGCAATGTTTTCCTCAGTTTCTGAACAAATCTTACTAAGGATTTTAATTGAATTATGCAGACGTCTTTGCGAATATTTCTTATAGACAAATTACGCACGGGAATAAGATTGAATCATTTTCAGACTCTTTGAGGGTATTTTTGGACTTAGTAATATCTTTCTTTGTATTATGAATTATGGTTATTTATTTCTCAAGTACTGAGTAAAGTACGCAGAGTAAATTTGTGTTTAATTTAAATAAATTGAGTCCTGCTGTAATGGGAATGCCAACCATACTGAGAATTCTGAACGAATGAGAAAATTTCTTGCGAAACGAAGAGTAAATCGATAACAAGAATCGATCAAAAAGGATAGGTCCTTTTCAATCTGAGCTAACAACTGCCGCAAATCCTGCTCCGCACAGTGGTCGGAAGAGCCTTTTTTCACGGCGAAATTAATAACTCCTAAGGCTTACGTTTCCGAATCAGTGTCTCCTACAAAGTTGTATTTAAACAAGTTATTTATCTTGTGATGATAATTTGGTAGTTCCAAACTTTGCTATTGCTAACTTTTAAATCAAACACAAAAGAAGGGTGATGTCAAAAGCAAGTTTGTAGAGAATATAATTTCAAGCAACTTTGCTCAAGACACTATTTTTCTATCTCTTCATTCGACTACGGTAGAGCTTTTTTCTGCTTTATATCAGGGTGTCTCTAAAATACGAGCTTTGTTATTACAATTTTTTTTGTTTCTCATTTTAGGATTAAGTAATTTTCAAACAAAATATCTAAAACGTTATAACGCACATTTTTGCTGAACAAAATTTTTCAATACTGCTTGTGGTTCAAAAGTTACGAGTAATTTTAACTAACGTTTCTTTTCGCCCTTTTGATTGTTTAGGCGAGAATTGGCCAGAAAATCATCAAATTCTTGTTTTAATGGGTATCAAGGAACATAATGCTATATAAATGAGCCCGGGTACTCCTGGGGCACT
>JASCZW010005642.1:0-156133 GCA_034211315.2 Aedes japonicus
CGGTCAAAAAAGGCAAAAAAGGTGCGGCGGCAGCGGTGTGTACAAAAAAAAAAGGCGCGGCGGCAGCGGCGGCGGCGCGGTACAACGGCGGCAGCGGCATGCGGCGGCGGCGGCGCGGCAACGCGCGCGGCAAAGCGCGCGGCATGCCAGGCAACAGCGGCACAAAGCAGCGGTGCCGTGCCGCGCGTAAAAGCGTGCCAGGTGTTAAAGCCGTGCCGTGCCAGGCAGCGTTGCATGCCGGTGTGTAAAAGCCGCCGTGTGTGGCGCTGCCGTGTAAACGGTAAAGTGTGTAAAAGCCGTAAGAAAAACAGAAGTAGGTAGCCGGTAAAATGTGTGTGTGTGCGGTATGTCGCGGTATGTTAAAAGGAAGCGTCACAACGTGTATGTAAAGGCATGTGTGTGCGCTGTGTGTGTGTGTGTGTGCGAGTCCTTTGATACGCAATTCAGTAGCAGTTACTTCGACTATACACTGAACAATTACAATTACAATTACAATTACATCCGTATCCTTAAGAAAATGTTCTTCCATTAGCATTTTGTTGTTGATGGCTTCCGTTATCTGTTTTAGATCGTAAACTCTTGACATCATAGTAACCAAAAATGCGAGAATCCTATCATAAATATCGAAAGAATAAACTCATTCGTTTCGAGATACTTAAGCAACTTTTCCGTTTCTCCCGCTGATTCAATCACAAAAGAACCTGGGGCCACATTTTGGAACTCGAAACGAAGAACTTTTTCTCACAAGCGTTCGTACAAAAAGTCGTTCGTTTCGGAGATCCAAAATACGGCCCCTGCTCTTTGATATCTGGCAGCAGTAAAATCTTCAAAATTTCTTCTTCATAAAAGCTCCGTTTTGCCAGCCCTTGCAATTTCTTTTTCAAAGAAACTAAGTGGTTATAGTTTGAAAGAACCACTTCTGCAGCTGGTCCGAGAGTTGCCCACCGGGTTTCAACATGCTTTTGGAAACGTTTAGGCTTGGTGATGCAGCTTTCTTTGAATTCTTCCCACTTCGACGGAACGACAAAGTAATAGTACAGATACTTTGCCAAATCAGAAACAACATATCCAAACTGTTTGATAGCAGCCTCTACAAGCACGCAGTGCATTTTTTTTTGTGTTGGCAACACAGCACTTAAAGGCTGCAATTTTGACAGCCTGCTTTTTACATTACCCTGACACTGAAAATAAACACGCTTTGGTTTACTCATTTTGTTAATTCATTTAACTCATTCTGCACGGAAAAAATCCGTGCCCGGATCCGTGAACTGCAGTCATGAATTCGAGAACAAGCAAAAATACACCGTGAACTGAATCACGTAATCATGAACAAAATCACGTTTTAGGTAAAAATCCTGAAAACGTGAACTAGTTCACGGTCATTTTCATTTTCGTGAACGCTTTTGTTTCTGTGTGGGTATATCAATATGGTGTTGAACGAATCCGCGCCAAATCCGCGCCAGAACGAATTTTATGAACAAATCCGCGCCAAATCCGCGAAAATCGCGAAATCCGCGAAATTCGCGAAATCCGCGCTGCCGTAACAACCCTGCAAGTGCAACATAACTCCAAGGTAATTGAAGGTCAAAGATTGGGTAATGTTTCTTCCCAAAAGCTTGAGACGCAGTTGGGCTGGGAACCGCTTTCTAGTAAACACTACCAATTCGGTTTTTTGCGGTGAAAACTCAATCCCCAAATTTCTGTCCCAGATGGACAGATTATTTAGGGAATTTTGCAATGGTCTTTGCAAGACTTCCGCACGCGGACCTCTTAAGGAGATCACAGCGTCGTCTGCAAGTTGTCTTAGCGTGCACCTATTTTCCAAGCAGTTATCTATATAAAGACTGTATTCGATGAAATTTGGACACACGCAATTGTACGTAACTTTTTAGCGTGTGGGTAAAAAATTATTGAAATTTTAACTATATGTATTTCATTGTGTTGTGTCAATTGTGTGATGAGTTTCGTGAAAATCGATCAAGTGATTTCAGTGATGGCTTCGAATGAAGAAATAGTGCGCCAACACATTTTGGGCACTCACTTCGAAAACCCAAACGCTTCTCATCAATGGATTGGAAACCAGCTCAGAATCGCACATTCAACCGTATCTCATGTGATCAAAACGTTCAAGGACCGTAAGACAACCAAGCGGAAAAATGGTACTGGCAAAAAACGTGGCACATCAAATCCAGAGAAGGCCAGGATGGTATTGAACCAATTTAAGCGTTATCCCAACATTTCGATCAGGGATGTTGCGAAAAAGGCAAAAGTTTCAGTTTGTTTTGTGCAGAAAACAATGAAACGTTCTGGATTACATGAGTACAAGGTCCAGCAGGCACCGAACCGGAGCAATAAACAGAACTCGGTGGCCAAAACTCGTGCAAGAAAACTGTACAGGGAGTGGCTCACAAAACCGTTCTGCATTGTGATGGACGATGAAACCTACATTAAAGCCGACACCAAACAAATGCCAGGACAGGAACACTACGTCGCCACCTCTACGTTGGCCGTTCCGGAGACTGTACGGAAGAAGAAACTGTCAAAATTCGCCAAAAAATTCTTGTCTGGCAAGCGATCTGCGGATGTGGCAAAATGAGTCAGCCCTTCATCACCTCTGGGACCTTCAACGGACAAATGTACAAGGACGAATGCCTCCAAAAACGGCTTCTGCCCTTCTTGAGATCTCACGATGGCCCGACACTGTTTTGGCCGGATTTGGCATCTTGCCACTATGCCCGGCCCGTCTTAGACTGGTACAAAGATAATAATGTAGTTTTTGTACCAAAAGACGTCAACCCTCCAAACACTCCGGAACTTCACCCAATTGAAAAATTTTGGGCAATCATGAAGGCAAAGCTCGTTAAAACTCCAAAACTGATAGAAAATGAACTTGAACTAAAGAAAGTGTGGTTAAAAGTAAGTAAGCAAGTCGGTCCTATCATTGCCCAAAATTTGATTAAAGGAGTCAAGGCAAAGGTGCGGGCATTTGGGTTGGGAGAAGAGGTTAAAAAAACCAATGATGTCAAAACTTAACCATTTAGTAGTACTTGAAAAGAAGAGACAGAAGAAAGTTTGAAAAGAATCGGGCTCAAGGAAAATTTTTGGTGACCTATTTTGTGTGTCCAAATTTCATCGAATACAGTCTTTATTTAATATAAAAATTATAAAGTAAGGGACTTAAACATGAGCCTTGGGGTAAGCCCATGTAGCTAATTCTGGAAGTTGCAAGTTGGCCTAGATTGAAGGTCATTTGTTTTCTTGACAGTAAATTATACAAAAAATTATTTAAAATTCCTGGTAAACCACTACTGTGCAGACTATCTGCCAGTATATTACTTCGAACATTTTTGAGTGTGGGAAAAATTGATGTAATTTTTACTGAAACAATAAGAGTGTAATGTTTACGGCAAATTTTCATCAAAATCTGCCAACTGTGGTTATCAAGATGGCATCGGAACATGATTCGCCTAAGAAATAGTCATTCAACGGTGTCCCGGGAAATAAACTCATTCTAGAAGACCCGGACGATCTAGCGGCGGTCGGGTAGCGGCAGAAAATCGAAGACACCTGATCCGGTGAAGGCAAGGAAGGAGTTGAATCGTTTCGAGCGTCGACAGAACCTTTCGTTGATTGTGGCGAATGAGGCGGAGGTTTCCATCTGGTTTACCGAAAAACGTTTAGTGTCGGCATCCACATGTTTAGGAAGTCACCAAACCGGAACGGAAGCTAACGTTTGCATTGAAAAAAAATGGACTTTTTTCGGATGGTGATAAAAAAAAGCTAAGACGGATAATTGCTTTTGATAAATTTCCCATGAAAGGTAATTATTTTAGCTTACTTGCAATAAAATACTACGCCCTTGCGAGCGGCCTTCCGGCAGTTAACCGGAACGTTCGCCATGACGAACAAAAACATGCGTGTATGCATGTTTTTAAGTTCTTCCTTCGTTTTATTTATCAATTCCTCCTCAGTTTCCGCGACAAAATTGTTGGTGGAGATCTTACGCTTCAGGTTGACCCAAAAATTCTCGATGGGACGCAGCTGGGCGGGTTCGCCGACATGAGTGCCACATCGATATTCAGCCGCTCCATCTTCTCCAACGATCGCTTCGAGTAGTAGGCCGACGCCTGATCCGGCCAGAACACCACGTCTTCGCCCTTATGGTATTTCTTGATGAACGACGCAACTTCCGGTAGGCAGTTCGTACTATAAATTTCCCCGTTCACGGCCAGTCCGAAGCGAAAGCAGAGTGGCTTTGACAACCCCTTCTCGCTGATTGTCAGCCACAGCAGCACCTTTTTGGGGAACTTGGTGTGTGAAACGAAATTTACCTCGGAGCTCACTTCCATCGTGGGGGAAGTAAAATACGAAGTGCCCTGCCAGTCGTTGCCATCCAGGGTGAGATAGGTCTCGTCGTCCATCACCCCCACCATGTCGCAATTCGCCGGGAAGATCGAGTTGATTATCTTATTCAGTCGCTACCGCTGCGTCATTGCCTGCAGCTCCGAAACCAGTGGCCGCGACTTCTGCTTCCTGACATGTATGTTCATGTTCTCCAGGTACTTTTTCATTGTTTGGGCGGTTGAACCGACCTCCCGGCCAAGCGCACGCAGCGATTTAGCCACTTTTCCGTCGGTCTTCCTCTTCAGCATCCTTTGGAGCTTTTTGTCGCGCAGGGTCGTCAATCGTCCGGAACCGGGCTTTCTTTCGATGCTCTGATTGTTGTCTAATAGATGTTGTAAGTGCCGGAACGGGCGTATCCGGCGTCCACAAAGTGCCGCACGATGTCCGTTTTCGTCGCGGTGGGGTGCCGTTCTTTGAACGCGCACACTTCTGAACGGAGTTGCTTCACTGTTTTTGCCATCACGGTTAGAGTTCGACTGATAGAGCTGTCAAATTTTGCCTGCTGACTTATGGGTTACTATGATTAATGCTGTATGGGTAGTTTCGTCAGTGCGGGTGAAGGTAAAGGTCCATTTTTATCAATGCAGATGTTAGCATGCAACCCTAGGAGTGAACAGCAATTTCCGCTAGAACCTAAGATGTGAAGAGAAAGTATTGGCGTTTGGCAGGCTATGAAATTGAATAGAAGTAGTTAGAAATTGAGCGAAGGGCATTTGTAAAGCAATATTTCGAAGCAAGCACACAATCCTTTGCCACACATCGGATCAGAACAGTTCTAGCAATGTGAAATTTATGTTTACGCTTCCTAAATTCTACATGTGACATAAACCAATTTCTAATTAGAGGTTTTTGAAAACACAACGTCTGATTTTACCGGTAATGTTTCTCTCGTCATCATTTACTCAATAACCTCAGAGAGAAACGTAGTATTTTAAGAAGCCTAAAATTGGGGATGTTACATCAGCCAGCATCAACCACCATGGGAGATTTCTACGTAGACCGAAGTTGGCATGCATATTACGGTACCGTATGTTGCGATGCGGGATCCGTTGGATGAATATAACACTATTCTAGTATTTAGCATAGTGCCCAACGACAGGTCTGCGCCGGTATCAATCAAAAACTTGTAATTGGTCACCGAATCATGGATTGTTAGACGGAATTTACCAGCTTTTAAGCATTTACTCGGCGTCGATTGCAGCTGATGATTACAGCTTTTTGGTTTGAACTGACAAGGCTCTCGAAAACTCTTCGCGTTGGCTCCAAACTTTCGGTGGTTGTAACAATACGGATGGTATTTTAGAAAGTCGCTGCGGGAACTCTGCTATCTGCTGAAACTTCTGTTACTAGGATTGCTTCGCTCTTGATGGAATGTGGTTGTTAACACCTTGGAATAACAATTACTTTAGTTACGGCTTTGCATTTACAGGACAGATCTAGCGCGTAGTCGAAGGGCTTGAAGCAATAAAGAAAATATACAGACGTCAGTCTGTCCAGGAACACTTTACAGAGCAGTTCGTTTCGTGAAACGATAAACCTCTTTACAGGAAAACTAAATCCGCCATTCCAGTGTAATGAATTTGAATATACCTAGAATTTAATAGCGACCAGCACATTTGGGAGTTCGGAAACTGTCTGGTGAAACTGCCGCAGATGATACAATGCGAGTCCTGGGAATGTCCGAAAGTTTATCAGCTTGTTCGGCAAGCTGACACTTTGACAACGGCTTGCGCGATTTCCGATAGCTGCTGCATCCACAGAGATTTGATTATCTTTTCGTCGGCGATAACGTCTCTAGCGAGATCTCTTATTTCCCGTAGGAGCTGCGAGGGTCTACGATCACCCAGTTTGCATCCTCTTAGTAGTTGCAGTTTGCGAATCTGTTCACTCGAACTATATTCTTGGGTGATTCTTTCCTTGGCACCAGCAGGCGAATCACGTATAATATCCTAACAGCATGAGAAAATGTCCGAGTCGATATGAATCAAATTGACAATATAGACATGTAATTTGTTTTGGTGGCATTCTCTATGCGTTAATCAGTGATTGGTGCTGTGTTTACATGGCTGTCGAAACACACGCTTTGGTTTTCAACGTTGTAATCATATTTTTGCTCATCATATTTTACAGGCGACTTCTTGCTCCTCACAAATTATTTCGCGAATGTGTTGTTTTGAATCGTTATAAATTGTATTGAAAATAACCTCAAATACCTCTATACCGAAACAAATAAGTTATAGATCTCTACTAAATATAGATATGGTATGTGCTTTATTTATTTATTTATTATAGATTTTGTGTTTAATTCATTCTTAACTGGTGACCGGTAACATCACGCTTTGTGAGTTGCCCCTATTCGTAAAGATGCAGTTCTGTATTCGCTCTAGAATCAACGCAAATCCGATTTCTCTGTGAGCAGTGAGGGCGTGACTGGCGTTGTTTTTTTGCCAAATAAACTAAAGAACCTTCGAAACATATATATGGAGAGTGGTTTGCTAACCACAGGCCCCATTCTTTGGGATCTGTACGCAGTGTTGTTGGCTCCAGCCAACCAACTATGAAATGTGCGGTCATCTAAGTACATGCGCGCAAGTTCATAAATGATGCATCATTTTTCCACCGAACTGTCACAAACTAAATTGGATTGCACCGTAAAAAGTAATTTCAGATTGAATTTGTAATAATAGGGTCAATTATTTCGATTATCCACTCGATAAAGAAGGGAGCTCAAGTTTGCATGTGTGTAAACCCTGCTTTTGCATATAATACGTTTTATTTGCTGGTTCTTTACCACATAATCAAATTTCAAAAGAAGTGATTTCTGGTTTTCCGAAATAGAATTGCCGTCTTAAAACATATTACTTTTTACAGAGTTTTGGCCTTCTTTCAAACATGAGTTATCCTTTAAAGCTAGTGAACATCGTGACGTTACCCTTTCTCTGTTTCCTGATACGCTGTACATTCGGCTCGAAATGGTCAACTTAACCGCTGCCGTGTATGCTGGATCTGGCGTCCCCTGTGGTGCCATGTTTTTGTATAGTAATGCAATTAGGAGCGCAAATCTTTTGACAAGTTATCTTTCACAACACGTACTTATATTCTTGAACATTTTTCTCTTTTCAGAGAGCGAGTAATGGCGCTATAATCTTAAACCATACGGGGCTAGGACCATAGTTAATGCTTAGGTTCCAACCATTTGAAGAGAAATGGAGCATCACTTAACCTTTTTAGACTAGATGCTCCCAACAACCATTGTTGGCGCGTTTCTCGGCACCAAGGCGATGGACTGTATATTAAGGAATGCGACGGACACACTTTGTTGTGGAAATAACTAAACTCTTTCTTCTGCCCCGAAAAAGGCAGGAATTTGTTTCCAAGGAAGTATGTCCAATCAGCTACTCCCGTCAAGGTAGAATGCAATCAGCAGACTCGGTGCGGGTCGGCACAATCGAATACGTCCAAAACGAAGTCGGTTGGGTTAGCGCCAGAAGCAAACGTCCATTTTTCCCCTTTGCTGTTTTCTATTTTATTTCCGATGTTTATAGTTCGCAGTACAAAAGTAGACTGAACGCAGACATTAACTACTACTATTTGTTTTTTCATCTCCATTCTTTGTCTTATATACTAATTTATATTGTAAGTGTTTTAGCCCAATGGGCTCTTCAGTTTTGTTTAAGTGTTTTATGTGTTTCGTGTGTTTGATGTTTTAATTATTTTGTCAGATCATTGGGGCATTGTTAGTTTCAAAATTTGATAACTTACTTAAACTAAAACTATAGCTACAATTTGAAAATCCTAGGGGTGGGGAACCAGATTCCGAATGACCTGGTGATCCGATGTCAGGCACCGTGCCCTGTACCGATAGATAGACTCACTAAGGCGATCATCGAGCATTTTTATCTCGGCCAGACGGTGGACCTCTGATGCTCTTGTCCTCGGAGGGGTGTTCAGGAGCGTCCTGAGGAACTTATTTTGAACACGCTGAAGCTTCAGATAATGTGTTTTAGCGCAACACTCCCAGATTGGCATGCCGTACCCGATGACTGGAAGTATGATTTTCTTGTAGACAGCAAGCTTGTTATTCAGGGATTATGTAGACCTTCTATTGGTCAATGGGTACAGTAGCTTCAACAGAACATTCCACTTTGTGACAGTTGGTATGGTATATGGTAACGCCAGGATAGACAGTTAATTTGGCCCTTTTCACCGTTGTGTTGTTTATTCTAATTTTACAATCCTCATGCGGAACAAGTCTGGGAGAATTGGAGTGTGGAAAGAGGATGACCTGGGTCTTCGCCGCGTTGATACAGATCTTCCATTCGGTGAAGTATTCTGACAGAACATGCAGGCTTCGCTGCAGTTTCGCGATAAGCGCTCTTGTTACCCTTCCATTGTGGACGACTGCGGTATCATCAGCGAACAACGACAGAGATCCATTTTCAGCGGGGGTATGTCCGAGGTGAATAAGTTGAACAGAAGTGGACCTAGTATACTTCCCTGTGGAACACCGGCGGAGATCTCCTGTGCGTCGGAAACTGCACCTTGCAGCGAAACATGGACTGTCCTGTCCGACAGATAATTTTTAATTATCTTCACCTGGAAGATAGGAAGATTGTATCTTCTTAGCTTATACACCAGGCCATCGTGCCACACGTTATCGAAGGCCTTCTCGATATCGAGAAGTGTCATGGCAGATGATTTCGCAAAAGACTTGTTCCGCCTGAGGATGTTGGTTATTCGGTTAAGTTGGTGCACTGTTGAGTGACCACGTCGGAATCCAAACTGTTCGTCGAGCAAGATGTTGAGCTCAGTGGATCGCTTTCTCAAACAGTTTCGATACTCCTGAGAGAAGACTGATGGGCCTATAGCTCTTGGAACATGAAGGATCTTTCCCAGGTTTCTGGATGTGGATGACGTTGGCTGACTTCCAACACGAGGAGAAGTAGAAAAGTCAGAGGCATTGGTTGAAAACCATTGCCAGCTGGTTATACAACTGGGAGCTCCAAGTTCATGATGTTATCAAAACCTGGGGCCTTCATGTTCTTTGAGCCTTTGATATAAGTCAACAATTCGTGAATGCGGACATGAGTTTTGGATGTGTTTTATACCCACTCGCAGAGACTACATGAAACAGGGAGTGGAGCTACGGTGTGTACAGACTGCAAAATATGTTGTATCATCTCAATGCCGTTGCTGCTTCTGATGTTGCGCATCGTTCAATTTCAGTTTCCGGAGCGGACGGTTCGGTCGCGAACAACCATTTTAAAAGAAATTTTCATTCCGTACTCCAAACAGGACATTTTGTTTAACTATTCTCGTTACGCGTTACTGTTTAACTATTCGTATCAGTAACTGTATATGGTCATGGTGACATGCAATGTCTTCGACGAATTATCCCTCATCGTAGCTCCATCCACGAGGTGTGCTAATGCTAACATGAAAAAATTTCCGAGTCTATGGCCGCTAGAACGTGGTACAAACGGGTGTCTTCGCGAGTAATTTCAGTTAGCGTGAATTAGGGTAGGAACTGGGGCAAGACATAGGGTAGGATGGCGCTTCCAAGCGGTCCAACTTTGATGCCAATTTTGTTCAAAGAAATGGTTGTGTCGGTGGCATCGTTTCAAGCTGCATCAAAGCTACTTGCACCGGCCGCTCGTGCTACTTGTAGAAGGAGGATTTCATCTTTCAGGAGATGTTCGTTCGACATCTTTCGGATGTTGGCTGGGAATTAATTACACTGGTTGACAGAGATTTTCAGACCCAGAGCTCCATGCCAGTTTCCGTTAACTTGGGTCCCAAAACCATCGAATATCGTATTTTGACTGCATGCGATTTGCATTTTTCTTCACAAAATTGTGAAGAACTTCTCTGAAGAATTCCCCTGAAGTTCTCTGAAGAACCTGTTTGAAGTCCTCTGCGGAACTTCCCTGAAGTTCTCTTAAATTTTCCCTGAAGTACCCTGCAGAACTTCCATGAAGTTCTCTGAAGAACATCCCTGGAGTTTTCTAAAGAACTTCCCTGACCTTCTCTACAGAGCTTCCCTGACGTTCTCTGCAGAACTTCCCTGACGTTCTCTGCAAAACTTCTCTGAAGTTCTCGGAATAACTTCCATGAAGGACTTTCCCGAAAGTTCTTCAATAAATTTCTCTGCAAAACTTCCCTGAGGTTCTCTGAAGAACTTCCATGAAGTTCTCTGAAAGATCTTCCTGCAGATCTCTGAAGAACTTCCCTGAAGTTCTCTGAAAGACTTCCCTGAAGTTCTCTGAAGAGTTTCCCTGAAGCTTTTTGCAAAACTGCCCTGAAGTTCTCTGAAGTTCTCTGCAGAACTTTTCTGAAGTTCTCTGGAGAACTTTTCTGAAATTCTCTGCAGATCTTTCCTGAAGTTCTTCGCGGAACTTTCAAGAAGTTTTCTGCAGAACTTCCACAAAGTTCTCTGAAGGACTTACCCGAAGTTTTGTGAAGAACTTCTCTAAAGGACTAACCCGAAGTTGTTAATTAGTTGTGTTCTCTGCAGAACTTCCATGAAGTTCATTGAAGAAATTCCTGAAGTTCTTCGAAGAACTTCCATGAAGTTCTCTGAAGAACTTGCTTGAAGTTCTCTGAAGAACTTCCCTGAAGTTCTCTTAAAAATTTCCTTGAAGTACCCTGAAGAACTTCCATTAAGTTCTCTGAAGAACATCCCGGAAGTTTTCTGAAAAACTTTACTAAAGTGCTCTTAAGAACTGAAGTTCTCTGAAAGACTTCTCTGACGTTTTCTGCAGAAATCCCCTGAGGTTATGGACTTACCCGGAAGTTCTTCAATAAAGTCCTCTGCAAAACTTCGCAGAATTTCTCTGAAGAACTTCCATGAAGTTCTCTGAAAGACTCCTGCAATTCTCTGAAGAACTTCACTGAAGATCTCTGAAAGACTTTCCTGAAGTTCTCTGCAGAATTTCTCTGAAGTTCTCTGAAGAATTTCCCTGATGTTCTCTGCAGAACTTCCATGAAGTTCTTTGAAGGACTTGCCAGAAGTTTTGTGAAGAACTTCTCTGACGGGCTAACCCGAAGATGTCAGAAAAACGTAGCAAAAATACCCATATTGGGGTAATCAGTCTCTTATGTGCGCTAGTGATAAACAATCATTACATAGTTCACAGGCAGACCAGTGTCACGCAGTGAAATAATTCTCAACTATGAAGTCGGCCGTCTGGAAGACCAAGATTACCTGAATAAATTTTCTGAAAACAATGAATTCGTACGTGATCTTGATGTCAAAATACAGACATTACAAATAGTTCACATAAACACTAGCGCCACGTAGCGAACGAATTCTGATCTAATGTGTACACCATTCAAAAATCTCTGACCCCTGCAATATATTTTTTGAGTATGACATCTTGCTTCTTCTTCTTCTTCTTCTTCTACCTGACTTTGATGCTCTTCAAACGAGTGTTTGCCTCCTGCTTCTCAACTTAGTGTTCTAATTGCACTTCCACAGTTATTAATTGAGAGCTTTCTATGCAGAGTCGAAGTCGAGAAATTTTCCAACTCGAAAAATTCCTAGATCGGTCGGGAATCGACTACGCTATCCGTGGCCATCTTGCTATATGTTAGTCATATCGAGATCCAGATTATACAGTAAGTTCACATGCACACTAGCGCCACAGAGTAAGATAGTTCTGAACTGTTCAGCCGAGCGTCTGGAAGTTTATAATTTTTCAACTAACTTTCCTGAAAACAGTAAATTTATAACGATTTAGATATCAAAGTACAGGTAATACACAAAGTTAACATGTTCACTAGTACCACGTAGCGGACGAGTTCTGAACTATAGTTAAGGTCATCCAAAAGTCCTTAATCAGCCAAACATCTTTGTCGAAGACACCAACTTGCTATATCTCAAGGATCTCGAGATTCAGGTTATAAAGTAAGTGTACATGCACACTAGCGCCGCGTAGTGAGATAATTATGAACTTAAGGCCTTGATCTACTGAACAACTTTGCTAAAGGAAGTAACTTCCTATATATAAAGGATCACGCGATATTTTCTGATTTAACAACAAAGGTCAATGCCCATATATCATTTAAGACTACCATCAATGGAATCCGCGCATGTCGGGGGGTTTACTGTACTATTGCTGTTTGTTTTGCTAAAATATGCTGCCTTTCAACGGTCATTACTTTTTCTGGTGAAGTCCGATGGACACACTTTCTTCTGCAAAGTTGTTTGTTAAAGTCTGATAAATTTAAATTTTAGCTGAGGGAGTTCAGAGATTCTCAAAATATATCAAAATTTCAATTTTTGATGCCAATTGGTGCAGAAAAATGCAAATCGCATGCAGTCAGAATACGATATTCGGTGGTATTGGGACCCAAGTTAACGGAAACTGGCATAGCGCTCTGGGTCTCAAGACTTTTTTCGGATTTTGTCGACGATGTTCAGTCCATTGTTGATTTTTAGTTTGCAAAACATCTAACAAAAAGCGAAAAAAACAGACTGCAACGGCTAGGGAAATTTCGGTAAAACCAACCCTACAATACCCCATCTTTTGTTTTCAATCAATTTCATTTTGTCACATGTTTTTTTATTTCAATTTACTTGATTTTTAGATCACCTTAATCGTTAAAAACTTATTCCCAACGTTTTCACCATTCTTCTAATGCTTCTTCTTCTTCTTCTCCTTCTAATTCATCTCGTCCACCTATTCTCTTGAATCCACTAACCGACTTAGCATATCCTGCTGCATCGAGTTTTTTTTATCCACTCTTCCCCATTCTATAAGTTCACAAATTGTGTCGTTCCTATCTCTTGCTGCTTCTAATTGTCTCTCTCTCTCTCTCTCTCGCGCGCGATATCCGTTATCCATCTTGTGTGCATGCGTCTGTCGGTGTGTTCCTATGCGTTCTAACTAGTAGGTCGCTCTTCTGATGTGTGATCCTGCGCTGGAAGAGAAATCTCAAATTTTCTTTTCCTCTTGTAGTGAACAAGTGTATTGATGTGTGTGTATGTGCGTGTATGTGTCTTTATGGGTGTGTGTATGTGTGTATGTGACGACACAACGACAATCACAGATTCTGGTCGACGTCAACAACCAGTGTTGTTCAATTAGGATGCTTATCCATTCCTTGTTGTCTTCTGCTCATGAAATTCTTTACAAACTGTTTTCACGTTTCTCTTGTTTCATTTTTTTTCTCTTCTGTTGCTCTTCCTATGAATTAACCTTAATTCGAAATTATCACTAATCAATTATACACAAAAATATATGTTTATACAGTTAATTGTTGTGGATTTCTGCATTGAGTTGTAGTTAATCCTCTTGCTTCTTGCTGTTGTTTTTTTTCTTGTTGTCTAATATTATTGTTTGCTTTGCTTTGATTTCATTGTGTAAGTAGTATGTTTAGTAGTAGGTTTCTGTTTTGCTTACTTCTTTTTTTTGTTTGTTTTGCTGAATGATAACACACTAATTAGCACAAACCGAAGTGACGTGAAGAAAATGCAACGTCCACATGCATCATGGCCAATTCTTTGTTTTTTTTCAACGTTCGCTTTATTTTTATATATCCACTAATTTGTTAAGAGATCAAAACCACATTTAATAATCATGTTGTTTGTTTTCTTTTTCCTTTGCTTTTTTTTTATTCATCCACGACGTTTTAGACTCACAAAGCTGAATTTCTAATTTGTGACTTTCGTGACGGGTTCGACGGATATTTTGGGAGGGGAAGTTGTTCTGAAGGGTAGAAGAAATCAAAGCGAAAAAAAACCCAAATGCATAAACACCGATTAAGTAGGCGGTGGCGACGGCGGAAAACCGAAAGTTAGATTTCTCGTTGCTACTAGGTTTACTTAGATTGGTGGGATCGTATCGTTTGACGAACGACGATGGTATTTGAGGTAATGTTGTTCATCTTGCTGAGATGCTCAGGTTTTTCGGGGTTGACACTGTTACCGTGTTTTTTCGTCTTCTTCTTCTTTTTTCGGAGAGTTTTCCGCTCCTAATGCTTATTTTTTGGTATAAATTAGTTGGTTCGTGGGGATGAGGCTGTGTCTAACGTGCATACTCACACGACCTTAAGAACTCGACATGTTCACCCCGCGGTTGTGGAAAAAAAAGGCCCGGCAACACTGTACCCCAACCCGAGCCAGCAAAATGAACAAAAAATCAATGAAAGGGCGCAAAAATGAACACAAAAAAAAATCGCGTTAGATTTTCAACTTTGTTTTTATTGTTACGGTATTTTTGAAATAGTTATTCATAGAGTTATAATCACATATGAAGCTACTAAATTTATTTGTTTATCATTTTAGCCTTTATATCAATTCTTACTTTTTGTTTTGTCTCAATGTTTTTTTGTTTGTTTTTGTTTTTATTTCGCGCTTTTTTTAATATCCCGTTGCTTGCTTAAATAAATTCAGTAATTCATTTGTTTGCTCCGTTCTATTTTCATTAGCTTTCTATTTTTTCTTCATTTGTAGTTTTGTTTACCTATCAAGTTGTTGTTGTTTTTTTTTTGTTAAAAGTAGCGACTAAAACAAATGTTTATAACTAACAATAGCTTATTTTTTGTATTTTGTTTTTCTTTTCTTTTTTTAAGCTGAATTATTAGAAAATTTGAACACCTAATTGGGGGAAACGAAAATATAAAGTAAACGAGCGCAAATTGCATAAAAATACGAAACTTGCAGCAGAATAAACGAAAGAATATTTAAAAACTAATCTTTTTACAAGTAAAGTAGGAATAAGTGAAGGGGGGAAACAGGGGATAGGATAAAAGAGTAAAAAAATCACCTCAGAGCGAAAAAATAAGAACATGAACGATTTTAAAGCAACTGTTTGATTCAGTGTATTCTAAAAACAAATTTTAATTTTCACTTTAATTTTCGATTGTTTGTTTCTTCCGATAATGTTTTGCTTTGCCAAGTAGGGCGCGAATTCCGATTGTGGTGAACGAGAAAAGATTGAACCCCCTAAGTTTTCAGAGCTTTTAGTTGTTTTGTTTTCATTTTCTTCGGCATTCTCTCCTGTCTCGTGTTGGTTTCTTCTCTTAGCTTGTTTTCCATTAATTAATTACATTATATTAGCTAACATATATAGACAAAAATATCACATTGTATAAATTAATTTAATTTATTTGAATTAAAATGATTTCACTTCTCTCTTTGGCCGTGACAGCGCCAGCTGCTGGAGGATTTGGCCGCAATCGCGTGTCTCGCGACCGTCCTTCAACTTTCCCACACAAATGGGATTGGTCACGGATGGACACGGAAAACCACAAAGCCCAAAGCCGACGCCGCACGGTTCTGCCGAGAAAAGTGTTATTTGACATTTGAGAAGAAAACTCGTGGCGCGGGGAGAAAAACCATGCCTACACTTTGTTGCTCTCTGTTCAATTTTTGCCAAAACGCTCGCAAAATTTTACTCAGAGATTGATCTTCATCTTCTTTCTTTTACCGCGGGAGGACAGGAGATAGCACTGAATCAATGGGTAAAGTTTCCCGACCATCAAGGGGACATTTTGCCTGATTCTGTTCAACGGAAACATAATTATTTTATCAAGAAACGAATTCAAATCAGAGTCCCTTCTGTCTATCCTTCCAGGTTGTTTCATTCACATTTTCGACCGCTCAGCTCCATGCTGCTGTTCCTCTAAGCTAAAACTCCTCGTGTGCTGATTCCAGTTTACTGATTTCTGATTTTTATGATTATTTTTATCGATTTACAATTCGCTTCACTACTACTAAGAGAATCCTACTAACGAGAGACTATCAAGAAACTAGATTTTCTAAAGAATTAAAGCAAACAACTGCTCCTTTCCTTATTATTTGCATTCCATCCAAAAGCTGCCTTATTGCAAACAGATGTCGCCACTTTGTAGACAATTTCGAGCGCTGCTGGAACTGATACCATCAATCACAGCGGCTGCAGCGGAACCTGGACCTCGGCGATGATACGGTTGTTGCTGCTGGTGTTGATGATTGTTACCGACGCTGCTGGATTGGTTGTTGAGAAATTGCTTCAGCGCTTGACTGCCGCCAGGTGTCTCTGCGTTGGAGGAACCGGTGGTCGTCGGCGCTGATGCCGCGGTACTGCCGTTTCCGGAGTGTTGCATTTCCAGCTGCTGGCGCAGCTGCGAGTAGTTGTTTAGATTGAGATTAAGATTCCGTCCGATGGTGGCAACGGTGACGGCATCGGCCACGGCAGCTGCGACGGCATTGGCCAACCCAGCGGCTATGTCGTTCACGTTGACCGATGACTTTTTACCGCCTGTCTTGATCAAGCTGGTTGCCAGTTTGTTGGTGTTATTACTATCGGTGGTGGCGGCCAGTTGTTGTTTCAGCAAACCTCCGGCAGACGTCGTCCGGGAGCTAGGGCTGCTGCTCGGGTTGGTCAAGTGGTTGATCAGCAGCGACGACGACGACGAGATGTGGCCCGCGTGGCCAAGTAGCTTCCGTGATGGTTGTTGTAGCAGTTGGGTCGTGATTGGCGCGGCGGAAGGTGATCCCGCCGGCGACGGAACGACCGATGATGGATTAGATGTGGAGCCCGACGTCGTCAGCTGGTACAGGGTGGCAGCAGTGGATGGGTTGTTGCTATTGTTGGTATTGGTGGTGGTGGTGGTTGATAGTGATGACAACAAACATGATGATGATGCTGATGCGGATGATAGCAATGAGGATGAGGATGATGATGATTGAGTGATACTAGCTGGTGGTGTTGGTAGTGACGGCGACGTTGACATCACGGACTGTACGGATGTCAACATTTTATTTCAGCTCATCTTGACCCGCTTGCGGGGAGGACCGATCGGTGGTATCTGCTGGGTGGCTAGGGCGCGAAATGCTTCGTTTATCAGGTGCGGGTGCGTCGTCACCATGTTCTTCCAGCCGACGGTTTCCATCACATCTGTCGCATGACTGCTGGGAGGGAGAGAATTCAGGGTTTAGTATGATTAGTGGACCGAGGGCCAGCGCCCCCCTAGAACAAAGTGTGGGTCAGGAGGAGATCCAAACGAACTAGCATGAGCATTGTTAAATTCACGGCGGGAAACGTCGAATGGATCCTGACGAACTTCCCAGAGATTTCTTGTTACAATCTTTCTTCTAACTGGAGAATACATAGCAAATGGAGAAATCTGATTCTCGGAACATTGCAATATTCCTCTTGTTATTTGTTTCCCACTGTGCGTAAATAACGACTTCAGATATACGGTGATCGGTGGTTGGCAACCTTACAGTAACTCTTTGATTTGAACCATGATAGTTGTCCGAACTCAATTCGTAACTTCCCATAATTTGATTGATTTCAATGATGATCTTCCTCAATTTTGAAGTATAATCTGACAGGTTTCTCGATCTTGACTTGAGGAATTCAAAAAGCACCTCCGTAATTTATACATAATTCGCCCTGAAAAGTTACAGTGAATTCTTATAACGCAAATTTTTAAGGCGCTCTAAAAAACAAAATTCCTTTTCAGGTCTACACTCACAAAAATCGACACGTTGTTTTCAGGTGAAATTTCACGTAATTTTCACCTGAACACGTAACCAAATCTTCTTCAGTAAAATCAGGTGAATTGTACGTTAAAAATCACGTAACATGTTTATGTGATTTTCACGTAGAATGTGAATTTACGTGCAAATCACGTGGCTCTTACGTGAATTCCAATTGATTTTACTGGTTTTGGCAGTTGTCGAAAATTTCGTGCGTCTCACGTGAAAACAAGTGGCGATTTTTTTGAGTGTACCATTTACAAATGATAGCCTAGAGATGTCCAAAGACATCTACAAACTAGTTTCTCGATTTTTTAAAAGTAATGTCCAAAAGTTAGGATGTTAACTATTGAGAAATCCACGTAAAGTTAAAGTAAGGTTAAACATCGTAGTAACTGAAACTGAAATTGATAATAACAGTCTCGCTCGTTGATTTTCTTATTTTTTTTTTATCACCAATTACTTTGCTTAGACAGCTCGAAAAACCATTTTGAAAGAGCGCCCTCTACGACGTTTAACCTCACTTTTGCGTTGCCTGGATTCTTACATTGTCTGCATACTCGAGTAAAGTCTAACATCAAAATGATAGCAGTTCGAACACAAGTTTTGATTTAACTTTACTGGATTCATAATTATCCGTGGAATTTAGTTTCATTTTCATAGCCTTGACAGAGTGTTACGTAGCCTACTACAGTGTGTCTCACAATTCGTGTCACCATTTTTCAGTCTTGGTTTATTTCAGCTGACTAATTTTAACAGAGCGGAATCGATTATACTAGTTTTGAGTGTATTCTTCGCTGAAGATAAATAGATCATTACAAGATGGCGTCATCAAAGCAGTTTCGATAGTTCAGGGAGCTTATTTACGTGGACTTAGAATATTTTCGTTAAGATCGGTTTGATATTTTGAGCTCTAAATTTATTACGATTGAAGTAAAATTGCAGGAAAACAGACACCAGTGCTCATTTTTACATGATCTCTTGGATCTAATCGTAGAGATTTCAAAAAAAAGTCAATGAAAAATTTCGTTTGAGCAGTTCAAATTCTAACACCTTGTAATCAAGCACCCTGAACTGTCAAAAAAGTGAGGTTAATACATTCCGTGCAATGATCTATAAGCGATTCCGTTTGTTAATATTTGCCAGCTACTATGGAAGCAACGGGAGCAAGTTTTAAAATTAAATTTGAAAAAGCTTAGACCATGTCAGATATTCAATAGCCTTAGCCAGTTCGGAGTGAGTAAGCGGTTTGTTATTCGTACCTTGAAACGGTTCAAGGTAACTAGAAATGTCTATATTCAATACAAGGGAGGTGCCAGATGAACTGCCAGAACGAAGTAAAAGATCAATTATAGACAAAATCGTCAACAGGTCGAAAGTAACAATTGTAAACAATTACTTAAAACGTTAATTTCCAGGAAATGCCAAGTTGCTAATAACTTCCTGTATCCGTATCTGGTGCTATTTTGTTTGTGGGAGCAAGCAGATCCCAGGAAAATATGCTAGAAGTCATTGCTTACAAATGTTCCTTTCGACCTTTTGACTATTTTGTCTAGAAATGTGTGAGGGAGCGAATAAGACGTCATCCGGTCGTATCTGGCCGTATTTTGCAAATGTTCTGTCACAATTAAGGTGTGATGGACATTGGTTCAGGGTGGCCACACAATCTTGATATAAAAATTCCCGCATTTTTCCCGTATTTTCGCCTTATTTTCCCGACTGATAAGATGAGTTAATATAAATTACTCGTAGCTACATCGCTGAGCTCCCAAACTTTTTCCAGTTTGATTTACCACCAGACACTATCCATTTATTTAACATACGCCTTTTTGTGCGACAGGATGAGCCTATTTTCATCATACGTTGTCAAATTTGGTAGCTGCTTTTTGGTGCTAGCCAAAATTTGTCCAACCCATTTTATTTTCTCTGGAATCCGGCAAACAACGTCAGACGGCATTGAGCACAGCTGCCCAAATTCTTCTTTTACCATGTGTTAAAACCCTTACAAATGCAATTCGCCAAACTTTAAACACATTCGCCATTGAAAGATAAGTTCAAGTTCATCGAGAAGAGAAATGGGGGAAATTTAGAGAAGTTCATTGAATTGCCGAAAAATTATTAACGTTTCTGGAAACTTGGATGAACTTCCCAAAAGTTTGCTTATCATCGATGGAATAGGAACAACTTTCTGGAAATGACGGGAACTTAGAAAATCAGATTTCGCTTCCCAGAAGTTTTTTTTAACTTCCTACAGGTACATATTCTGTGATAAAAGGCAGAATATAACACATATTTAAATAACTTACGAGAAATTGAAAACAAATCTTGGAAGCCGTGGAATTTCTGTGGAATAGTTAGCATTACTGAGATGTTGTTAAACCCGTACAAGAACTTTTTATGATCTTCAAGATTGTGAATAGGTGGAAATTTATGAAATTGAAAAAAAAACTAGTTTGTTTCTTAATTTCGTTTTGTTAGTTCGAAAATTTATCGAGTAGTGAGAAGTTTAAGTTCTCCTTAAGACTTAAGTGCTCTGAACTTTTGGGATGTTTCGGAACGATTGGAAAAAATCTCGATCACCTGGAAAGATCCCTGAAGTTCTAGGAAGCTCCCCAAACTTATCGAAAAATCCTTTGAATGTTTCCTAAACTTTTCGAATGCTCAAAAAAATCAGTTTCCTGTTTATCTGGGACGTTTGCTGAAATTCTGGAAAGTTCTCCGATCTTAGGGGAAGTTTTCTGAAATTCTTGGAAGATTGCAGGACTACTGAGAAATTTCCTAAATTGCTGAATCCCCTGAGCATCTGGGAGTTTAATCGAGCTTTTGGAAAGTTGCCTGAACTTCTGGGAAATTCGCTGAATTTCTGGGACGTTTTCTGAACGTCTTAGATGTTTGCTGACCTTTTGGAAAGTTTCCTGATCTTTGGGGGAGTTCCATGATCTTTGTGAGTTCTGAGAAGTTTTTTGAATTCATGAGAAACCCTGAACTTCAAGGAAATTTCTTGAACTCCTTAATGTTCGCTGAACTTCTAAGAAGTTCTGTATATGTCTAGCAAGTTTCATGAAATTCTAAGATGTTCACTAAACCTCTAGGAAGATCCGCAAACTCTTGAAAAGCTTCATGAATTTCTTGACTGTTCTCTCTTGGAAGTTCTCAAATTTTCTGGGAAGTTCCGTGAATTTTGGGAAGTTCCCTGAACATCTTGAGTAGTTCTATGAACTTCTGAAAAATACCCAAAATAATCTGATAAGTTTTGTAAACTTCTGGAAGCCCCCTGAATTTCTGGATAGTTACCTGAACTTCTGTGAAGAACCCTTTACTTTTGGAAACTTCCCTGAACTAGAGGTAAGTTTCTTGAGTTTGTGGACAATTCCCTGAGTTTCTAGGAAACAATCTGAATTTCAGGAAAGTTGTCTGAACTTCTACGAAGGACCTTTAATTTCTGGAAAGTTCCCTTATTTTATGGTATGTTCCATGGTAAAAAGTTTGCGAAAAATCCTCGGTCTCTGAAAAAAAAACTCCTGATCTCTGGATAGTGTAAGATTGACAAGATCATAGATGTTGGTGGGTTTAACAACAAGAAATACAACACCGGTGCGGGAAACGCAAATTTGGTCTGTTTTAGCTGGTTCTTTTTAAGTTTGCTGATGCAAATCAACGATAAAGATGTTAAAATAGACCACCGCTGAAGATGCTCTAAGCGGTACGTTTTGAATAGGCTGAACAATGAGATCGGTGGACCGAGTAAATGACAAAAACGCTACTCAAATCATTTGAAAAAGGTGTGAGTATGGTTCCTTCCATATGACAAAAATTCCCGATGACTTTTGAAATTCCCGCCTTTTTCCCGCATATTTCTCGATGATTTTGGATTCCCGCATTTTTCCCGCATTTCCCGATTTTCCCGAGTCTGTGGTCACCCTGTTGGTTGACATAGCTCCTGATCCCAGTTAGGCTCGGCTTGTTTCTATAAAGTCTAATACCCTACCATGATCTTTTTGCCAAAATTAAGGGGGCTCTAGTAACCCCTTTCCAAATATTGACATCATTCACCTTATTAAGTTTAGGTCACCATATAAGCGAAGCATGTATGATTTTCGGACGAACTATTGCAGATTAAATCCAATGGACAGTTTTTGCTCGAAGTCCCCATGTTATAGCCACTGCTTTAGTACATACCCATAGGGCGTTTGTACCCTTAGTGAAGGTTATCATCAAGATGGGAGCTCCAAATCAGTTTTTTATCCAAAGTAACACCAAGGTATTTAACTTCTTCCGCAAACTGAACTTTAACTCCATTGAGAGTAGGCTTTTGGTAAAAGGTACTATAATAGTTTTAGAAGGGTTCACATTTACGCCTTCTATTCTACACCATTTTACAGTTAGTTATATTGAGAGCAGTTTGTAACCGACTAGGTATCGGATCATCAAACTTACCACGAACTATTATAGCTAAATCGTCAGCAAAGCCAATCACCTCGTACCCTAGGTCTGCTAGTCTTTTATGGAGTTCGGCTACTACTAAGGACCACAATAAGGGAGACATTAAACTTATTGAAACACAGGCAAGTCTCGGTCCCTTTATCGATCCTTAATCCCTCTATCGATCTAATAGTTAGTTGCGCACCTCGAAGGTTAGCGGGAATTTCTCGGTCTTTTAGCATCACCATAATCCAGTCAATAATACAGTTATCCAGGCCCCTTGCTTCCATTGCGGGGCGCGTTGGGCTATAGAATGCATTGTCGAATGCTCCTTCAGTATGAAGAAAAGCTACCAAAGCTATTTCTTTGCCTTGAAGCGATTTTCGATTTTATTAACTGCGATTATAGCGCCGTTATTGCAGGTTTTTCTGATTGGTAGGCAACTTGGTTTTTGCTCAAGGGGACTCTATTACTTGTTTACTAGTCGTCACATTTTTTCCATAGGACAGAGGAGAGACTGATAGGTCTAAACGCTTTAGGGGTCATGTTATCTCTTTTTCCCGCTTTCGGAATAAAGACAACCCGAACCTTTCTCCAAGCTTTTGGTATATAACTTAGAGTAACATTAGCTCTAGCAGACGAATTCGTGTATCTGGGCACCTTGGTGACCGCCGATAACGACATCAGCAGAAAAATACAAAGGCGCATTATGGCTGGGAATCGTGCCTACTTTGGACTTCAAAGACGCTAAGATCGAACAAAGTTCGCCGAACTACAAAGAGTTGATCATCTATAAGACGTTAATTAGACTGGTTGTTCTCTACGGCCACGATAATGGACATTGCTAGTGGAGGACCAACGCGCTTCTGGAGTCTTTGAACGGAAGGTGCTGCGTACGATCTACGGTGGAGTGCAGATGGAAGACGGAACGTGGAAGACGCGAATGAACCACGAATTGCACCAGTTGCTGGGAAAACCTCCCATCGTACACAACGCAAAAATATCAGAAGACCGCCCTGTGAAAATGGTTCTCGAAAACAAATCGACAGGTACAAGAAGAAGAGGCGCGCAACGAGCAAGGTGGATCGATCAAGTAGAAGGCGACCTACGGACCCTCCGCACCGTACCAATCACCTGGCAGTGCTGGGAAAATTTCATCCCTCCCAGCTGATTTTAAAGGTTGGAAAGGACTCAGCACCCATTCAACTCTAGATGGCGTGAAAATTTCACAAACCTTAAGATAAGCATCTGCCTACCATAAGCGTCCTACCTCATCTAAGTCCTGCGTTTCAGCAAATACAGATGTAAACACCGGGAAGTGAGCTCTTATCATAACTTCCAAAGTTTCGGAACAAGCGACTGTAAAACGACCATCCTCTTTTTAAGGCTTCCAAGACCATTTGAATGACCTTTTGGAATAACTTTGTGCAGCCTTGCAGTGGGCAGCCTTGGAGCGCTGTTGATCTCTTCACAGACCCGTTTACAGTCCTTTCGTTTGGCATGCCTCAATTCTCTATTGTATTCAGTCAGAGCCTTTTTATGCTGATCCCAGTCTGAAGTAGCCTTTTGCTCAATTGAACAATTGTCTTGATTTTTCCTCAATTCTGTTAGTTTGTCGTTCCACCAATTGTATTAGCGTTTTTTTTTTAAATAGAAACGATATAGGTCCCAGTTAGTTTTTCTTGGGTTTATCTGGCCGTAAATTGCGCAAACCATTTCAAATGTACCATGCTACAATGAACAGGCTTCTCAGACATAACTAGAAATTCAGAAGAAGGAATTAGTATCTTCCGGATTTAGATTCCAACTACCTTAGCTTATCTTCGACAGATACGCGTATCTTCGTCTACAATGTGAGACTTCTTCAGTGTCTCGTACTAATAACTCGACCCAGGTCGAGTTATTAGTACGAGATCACTGAAGAAGATCTGCACTATTGTAGACGATATACGCGAATCTGTCGAAGATAATCATGGTAGTTGCGAGTTAAATGGAAGATACTAATTCTTCTTCTAATTTCTAGGTTACAGATATTCCACTGAATCAGCAGCTCAAGAACCCTCTAGCATTCCTCAGACAATGCTCTGAAATGCAAGTCGATACAGAAACAACGGGTTCACGGGTTGACGGAGCGTCACAAAGCAAGCCAGGGTCCAAAGAAGCAGAAATCTTTATGGTGACTGGCCTGCATCTTCACCGGATCTCAAGCCACTAGACTACTTTGTTTGGGGTTATATGCTTCCACATATAGGCCCTACGAAAAGGCTTATTTAGATCGATTCAAGAAACATTTGGCTGTAGATATTTGGGATCAAATTCCTCAGGAAATCGTGCGTAACAGCTGCGATGGCTTTACAAAACGTTTGCGCGAACAAGAAAAAGGGCGAGAGATTCGAATTGAATCAATATGGTTTGTTGCTATAACATGTATCTTTCAAATGAAAAATAAATGCTATGATTTGGTTGATTTGTTTGCTGTAATCCCATTTTGTTTTAGTGACACTTATTGTGAGACACCCTCTAATTATAATGCCAACAGGAAACGATGTACATTAAAATTGAATAATTGCTTGAATTTCAGCATGAAAAACAAGTGGCCTCATCAAATTTTCGTTGTTAATTACAAGAGAAATTATTTTAATGGTTTTTAGAATGCAAATATGTCCTATAAGGTCATCTTAGTAGAAGTTTAGAGAACATTTGATCGTTAGCGTACTGTTTTCAGCTATTTGTTCTACAAACCAATGCATCCAATGCCTTTTTATTGCACCAATTGCTGAAATAGTTACTAGGCTATGAAGTCTTTTTAACCTTCCCTGAGCAACGATCTCTTTACATTTTGGCAACCAAACAAAAGACGCATAGGTAATCGTGAACTTTGCGTATTCCTGTGACATTAAATTAAAAACTGATCCTGCTATCAGTGAGAGCAAATTGAAAAGTCAATTTGCTGTACATTTTTCCTGTTGAAAGGAAAATGAGTATTCCACTTGATGATCTTTCAATACAATGAAAATAAAACTCATTGGGCTCATGAGTAACCGCCGATAACGACACCAGCAGAAAGATACGAAAGGCGCATTATGGCTGGAAATCGTGCTAAGATCGGGCGCTAAGATCGAACAAAGGTTCGCTCGAACTTACAATTGCTGTTGCTTTGTAGCTGCGCCTTTACCGAATGAGAACATCTAAAAGAAATTGATTAGACCGGAAGTTCTCTACGGCCACGAAACATTGCTAGTTAAGGACCAACGCGCCCTTGGTGTCTATGAACGGAAGGTGCTGCGTACGATCTACGGTGTAGTGCAGATAGAAGACGGAATGTGGAGAATGCGAATGCACCACGAATTGCATCCGTTGCTGGGAGAATCACTCATCGTACACATCGCTAAAATCGGTTGACTACGATGGGCTGGTCATATTGTAAGATTGTCGGACGACAGCCCTGTTAAAATGGTTCTCGAAAACGAACCGATTCAGAAATCCCAAAACAACTGGATTTATTGAAATTGATTCTGCAGGATCCCTCCCCTCTGACCGCTGCTGATCCCCACCGGAACGAGAAGAAAAAAACATCCACTTCGAACCCGGAAAACTCCATAAAGCAACTTACGTGTTGATGAAGTCTATCGTTTGCGCCTTCAGCTGGTCGGCGCTGTGCAGATCGGCCAGGATCAGCGTTTCGGCGGCCGTTTCCACCGACAGGTTAACACAGAGCGCTTCTTCGCACATCACTTTCAGCTTCTCGAGGGCGTACTTGTCCGCCGCGGCCAGCAGATCGTCCGCCATCTTGTCCAGGTTGGGAGCCTTACCGGTGTAGATAAACCGGAGCATCTCTTTTAATACTTCGTGGTCGACGTCGGTGATTGCCACGCGGTTCTGCTTGCGTTCCTCCATCTCGTGCTCGAACATCGCCGCAAACACAGGACTGCGGGCTGCGAACGACAAAAAAATAAAATTGTTAATCAATCCAATCCCGGGAATACCATCACACCCCGCCAATCGACCTTACCAGCTAGGATTGCTTTGTGTGCTTGAAATTCCCGTCCACCGACCGCTAGCGTGACGTCGCTGAACTTTTCATTGTCGAACAGGACCCCCAGGTCTTCTGATAGTTTACATTCTGGCACTTTGAATTGTATGATGTTACTCTGACCGGAAATGTTGACGCTGTCCGCGACTACACTGACCTGTAAGAAGAAGCAAAATCCAAACATTGAGAACAAAAACAAACCGAAAACACCTCAACCGCCTACCTCGCAGAATATCGTGAGCTTGTCTTCGGGCAGGAGACCGTTGGCTTCGTCCAGCAGAAAGTCCCGCCGGATGAATTTCTTGAAGCCCCAGTCCTTGCCCTGCACGAACCGGTACGCCCGCTGGGATTCCATCGCTTTCGTTTCCTCCCGCTTGGCGTTCAGGATCGAGAATTTGAACTTGGCCCGGACCTCGGATTTGTTGCAGGACACCAGCAGCAGGTAGAGCGAGAGGTAGTCTTTACTTTCCTCGTCCAGGCCCTTTGGATTCACGCGCAAACACCTGATGAAAAAAAATAGGAAGGAGGGAAATTTTTATTAGACTGACGAAGATCTAGGAGATCGAAGATAACATTTCAGTTTCCTATGCATGTGTGACAAATATGCCATTTGTGGCAGTTTTTCCTGTATTTCGAGTAATGACTGTCAAATATATATGAGATGTTGCTCTTAGCTTTGTGAATAATTGGAAAACTTAGCTTTATTATGATATGATATTTTAGCTCAAGAGCTATTATGGTGTCTTGAATCGTAAAGTTATTGAATGTTTACCCCCTGAGTTCTAAAAACAAAAGGAATGCATAAGAAGCATACACGCAAGAAAATCGACACGTTGTTTCCACGTGAAATTTCACGTAACTTTCACCTGAATCAACCAAATCTTCTTCAGTGAAATCAGGTAAACATTACGAGTCAGTGAATTTCACGTAAAAATCATGTAACATTAATGTGGTTTTCACGTAGGATGTGGATTACGTAACATGTAGTGTTACGTGAAGACAACGTGCGTTTCAAGTGGAAACAACGAGTCGATTTTTTCGAGTGTAAGTTAAATCTAAGAAAATACAACGAATTCACATGCCCCACATTCAGAGGATTCTTAATTCACGGTAGTATACAAGTCATTGATGTTTAACATCTAAGATCGTTGTAAAGGGTGTTCCGATCAAAATTTGGTCAAACAGTAATGTGTTTGAGTCGAGCAATGTTTTAATTAATAAGTCGAATTCTTTTTCTTTTTTCACGTTCAGTTAATACAGAATACACGAGAAATATTCAGCTGAGCTTCCTTTTTACCGAATGCGAATTGCCGGGTCTTTCGTTTAAAATTTTGTACAGTCTCCTTGTCCACTTTTTTCGCCGCAGAACGCCAGTTGGCCCTGAGCTGTTTCTCGCTCACAACAGCTTTTTGAGTTTTCTTAAGGATCCACTTGACGATGGCCCAATATTGTTCGATTGGGCGGAGCTCTGGCGGTTGAAGGCACCACTCCCAGCTTCTTTGCGACATCTCGGACGGAGAGGTTGGGTTTCCACTCGAAACAGCGGGCAACTTTTTTTGTCGTCGCTTGGCCTCCGGCTTTCGATTTCCTTCCTATCCAGCTTTCCTGACTGTCAACAAACGTTCACCGAACACTTTTAATACGTTGGTAACAGTTGATTTAGCCACATTAAATATTCGCCATGCACGTGCAAAATTTTTATGCATTGTCGTCGAAGGAAGACATTTTGATAACTGAAGTGCTAATCTCAAAATCAAAATAGAGGCATGATGCTACATGCACACATCTTCAAAATGAGGGGTGTGCAAAAATTGATAATGCACGATGAAAGAAAATGCGTCGACCAAATTTTGATCGAAACACCTTTTATTTAGGGCTTATATGCTCTACATTAGCCGTTTATCAGTCGCATTGCAATAATAGCGAAATATACGAGGGCGCGTATTTCGTCTCAAATCTACAGACTTCTTGATTGTTTTGTACTTATATTCGGCATTAAACATTATTTTTTGAACTTCGAGTATTAGTACAAGACACTGAAGATGTCTGCATATTGTAGACGAAATACGTTTATCTGTGGTGTAAATTGATGTAAATAGAAATTATTAATCGTTCTCTTCTTCTTTCATACAGAAGGGATCCTTTCGAATCAATTTCTTCATTCCACTGTTATCCCTCGTAACAAACTAGTTGAAAATAAGTTGACGATACTTCAATGTGACTCAATTTCGTTGCATTCAAGTTGCTGCAACCAGTTTAGACAATTGAGTGTTGTTCGGGATGCCAAATTGTATTCCCAAGCCCTTTGAATTGGATTCGGTCGAGCAGGTTCTGTAGACCATTTTGAAAAGGAACAGAACATTTGGAATGATAGATTTCAAAAAGGAATTGTAATTTGTAGTTGAAACATATTTTCTTTCATGGCTGTCCTAGCAAACTTCAGCATACGGGTGGTAAATTAGAGGAGCTTACCACCTCCTACGGAAAATAAACTTCTCCAAGCAAAACCAAAATGGATTTAACACAGGAAGATTCACTAAAATCTCTGTTTTCTTCTAGTAAAATTCATCAACTACGAGGTTTTCTAGTTCTATTTGGATCGGAATAGAGCTTTCAGTAAGTTTTCTTGTTGTTGTTAGTTATTATTGAACTCCGAGTACCCGCACATGTCCTTCTTCTAACTGGCTTAAAGGCTCTTTTCAGCAAGCTTTTGGCTGGTCCGCTCTATGCTTAGTATTCTAGAAGCAATTCCACATAATGTTTGCTTTCTATGCCAAACGCTAATGCGTAACATTTGTAGATTGTGTGGCAAGCACAGTTATACTCTATGCCCAGGAAAGTCGAGAAATTGTTCAACCCGAAAAATGTCCTCGATCGGACAAGGAACAGCACACGTACAGCTGATTAATCACCAATCTAAGGTTTCACGCATGACGAAAGCTTCCAACTATCCACAGTTACTAAACCTATTCCTTTTCTACGTAAATCAAATCATTTAAATCAATTCAGCCCTTTATTGCTTTGGTTGAAAATAAAAATAAAACGATGGAATATTCTATCTAGGAGTAAAAATCTTCTAATTTGATTGTACATAATTATGATATTTGTTTACGTTAGTAGAAAAAAGAGAAAATCCATCAGAGAGTGAAATCAAATTGAATCCATAAGAAATCAAACACATCCGATCTTCAGTTGATAGTGGAGAGAGGATGAAAAAAAAGTTATGCTGCTCATATGCAACGTTGCCACATGTTAGTTTTTAATGTTTGGGCCACGACAGTACAAATTTATTCTTTTCGCCAACAGAAAATTAGTTCTGAGCTGGTCGGCCTATCTGTAAAATAAGAAGCTATATAAGCCACAGCCACCTAAGGAAAGCTCTGTGAAAGGCATTCAAAATTCTTCTAGTGGATTTTTTTAGAAATTTGCTCGCGTTTTCTAGTGATAGTTTGAAATGGCGTTTCAGTTTTTTCTTTTTGTAGAATAGCGTGCATTCTTTGGTGAGATCATTCTGATTATAAATATATATATAAAAAAAAACAATTTCCAATTATACTAAATACGTGGCTGATTAGGCAATTTTAAACATAAAAGTGTATTGCTGTCAGGGCGGTACAATATCAGCATCAATCTACAAAACATTGGAGCGACTAAGACGATTTGACGTTCAATTTTCTACCTACACAAAGTTGCATCGAAACAAACTAGCAACAGAACGAACGTCACATACAGAGCTCCACATTGCATGTATCAACCACATTTCCATCGTTTCATTCGTGTTTCTATCGAGTATCGTCGATGTAGACGAACGAAAGTGTGGTTGCTATGCTCAATTTCATTTTCATCTTGCTGATGATAGGGCTATCACTAATTTATTTACTAAAATAGAAATTATTTATTTAAACCATTTTAATTATTTTAAGAAAATACATCGAGGAAGGAACAAAATTCAAATAAATCAAATTTAAAGGGCAGGTGATAGTGTCAATGATCGTTATTGAGAGGAAATGTTGAGACTATTTCAACTTTTTCTTTTCTTTTAGCATATTCAAGCTTACTGCTTTCACAATTTGCTTATTGTTTGCTCTCAACTTTGTGTTCTAAATGCACTTCCACAGTTATTAATTGATAACTTTCGATGCCAGGTGCCATTTTGCCATTAGTATGATTGTGTGGCAATCAGTACAATCATAGTCTATGCACAGGGAGGGCCCAGACTGCTTCAACTCGAGCATTAGAGTTTCGAAAATGCATGGCCCTGGTTGCAGTCCAGATAAGTTTTTCTTTGTATGTGGAGTTAAGCTCGGAATGGGCGGGACTTTCCAGAAATACTGGATTGGGTTACTGGATCTGCCTTAAAGTTATCACTTTCTAGCTACAAGTTTAAAGCTGCTTACAATGGTAACTTAAAGAACTGTTACAAACAGATTCTTGCCATTATCAGCTAATGAGTGTTAGATTGATAAAACACAGAGTTTCTACGGTGACAAGTATTTGAAGGATCTTCTTAAAGATCATGAAGTTATTAGAGTTCAATATTTGCTTGTGTGGCCTGATCATGTCTCATATTGCCCCTACATGCGAAATTTGAAGACTCATTTGGAAAACGCATTTAGTCGTTTACCACATCGGGTAGTTTCAAAGAGTTTCCGCTTAACCAGATCCCAGTATTTTTCTATTGATCAAAGCTCTGGACAGTAAGGCGGATTGGTTATTTCGTATTTGACCTCTTGTGTCTTATACTATTCCACGACGGATTTTGCACAGTGACAAGAGACCAAATCAGTCCAAAACATACCAGCGGGCTTCTTATAATCGGTAGCAACCACTTTTGCAGACATACTTTCTCGTACACATCCTTTTTGATAGCACCTATAGACACGAATCCTTTTGATTTTCGACCACAACTACACATGGCCTGCCAAATCAAGTACTTTTTGGGGAATTATGACACAATTTTTATCCGGAAATACTCGACAACGGTGTTTCTTTGCATTGCCGTGATAAAAGATAAACCCGGAAGATGTTGAAAGTCTTTGAAGTTTTTAACACACTTTTTGCAGTTAAATTTTGCTTGTCACCACGGTTGGGCGTCCTTTTTCACATTATACGCCTTCATTACATGCCTTTGCTTTACTTTATGCACATATGATTTTGGTTTTCCAACTTTGTGAGCCACATTTCGTACAGAAAGGTAGTCAATAATGACTGCCACCTTCTTGTCCATTAGCCGGGAGCATACTTTTCGGTTTGTTTCGATTCCAACCTTCCGATAGAAAGTCAAGCGCTGGTCAAATGTTATTGCAAACAATAAACGCCGTACTTTTTGCTAGTTTTAGTTTCTTGGCCAGATCGATTTTGCTTTTTGAGGTAAGTGAAAAAAAAGTACCAGAGGCACGTAAACTTACCAAAGTCAAGCTAGAAAATACTAAGGATTTTCTACTAGAATGAATGGATTCAAGAATAAGAGTAAATATTAAAGAACTCTGCATATAATTATTATAGACAAATATCAATTACCTATAGGGTAGATTATATTTGAGGCGAAAACTTATTTAAGCAGTTCAATCCAATAATTCTAAGCTTTAACTTGCCAAATCATCAGCATTGAATTCTAACCTGGCCTCTGATAAAGGGAGTTAAAGATCGTGTTGCGGTCTACCGCATAATTCCATAATGTATGATGTATGTTTAACAAATGTACAACCTAAAACCTTATAAATTCAAAATCCGAAAATTTTGAACCGCGGTTTAAGGTTTTCTTCTACAAACTTGTTGAAACAATTCATAATGAACGCCAAACGGTTGTTGAAATACACCCAGATGAGCAGCCATAAGAAGCAAATCATTTTTAAAACAGTAATATTTTTCACACATTTTTCGTTCAAAACTGAAACTTTGATAATGAAAAAATTTCGTGCCTGTGCTCCGGTTGGCCAGTTGGTGACGTTTTCATGAACATTGTTTCGATTTTAAACGAAAAAGCTGCTGGATAAGGATGATGGTGTTTCCTCAAAAGAAACTAAGTAACCAATTAAAATATACAGGGTGGCAAAGGTTGCATGTCAGTGTTTTTTTTTTATCTCAGTGTATTCTTAGTACAGTTTTGTTTACTCATAAGTGCAAATTTAACAATGCACGTGTAATTATCTGGCATTTGACGAATTCGATTTGTTTTGGTTTCTTTCGAACACGCTATAGCCAACTAGAGCTGATATTAGATTTATATTAGAAGAAATTTAGACCGCATGAGATATATACACATCGATGTGAACGAGTGACTTATCTTCCGCACTTTAAAAAAAAATACAACGAGACGGGTACGTACAAAATCAACCAAAAGCATGGACCTCATCCAACGGTTAGGGCCGATTGGTAGTTAAACGCGTAAGGAAGCGTATTTGCCGGAATCCGACCCTATCAGGGCGACTGATGGCCAAGGATCTGAATATTTTCCATGCTTCAGTCCAGTGTATCTCAAAGGCTATAAAACAATTGCGAATTCACGGATTAATAGAAAAACAAAAGATTGAGTGATTTGAAGTAAGCAGTTGTGATTATGGTATTCTCTTTTCCGATGAAAAAATGTTTCTGTTGCAAGATAATCACAACCAACAGAATAATAGAATATATACATCGAAGCTGGCAGATGTTCCTAAAGATAGCGGTACCAAAATGTGTCATCGAGTTAGGAGTAAAAATCAAAACTAATTACTACATCGAAGGTGTTATGACGAATCACTCGCTAGTCCATGCCTTTAAACTGATTACAGATATAAATTTCTGTTTTCAACAGACCCCTTAATTTTAATCGAAAGTATCACATGAGCGGTGTCGTCAAAATTTGCAACATTTCATATAATCACAATAATGACCTGGTTCATCACCAGATCTGAATCCTTTGGATTTTTTTTGCATCCGCAGCAACAAATATGATAGTCAATTTTACCATAATTGGGGGTAGACTATTGCAGTATACTGATTTTGAACCGACTATGATCGTGGTCGATCATTCAAAATAGTTGATTCTGCGTTTACCATAATGTCGGAATAGGCCTTGTTACCATGATCATAGTCAAGAATGCCATGTTATTGTAACTATTATATGCAAAAGTCATCTTAACCATGACGCAATTGTCGGTATAACGATAGAATTTGGGCCAGTTCATAAACCACGTTTTTGTCTCGTTTTTGAAAATATCAGATATACAATTTTTTGAAATTTTATATCGAGCTAGGACTTTGGTCAAACCCCCCTCCCCCCAGAAAAGTCAACGTAGTTTTAGAATAGCCCCATTTTCTCAGAGTGGGGATACATGCTTTATAAAATCGGAAAAACAAAATCTTTCCAGAAACTCTTGAATACGATTTGGGACAATATGCCCCAGAAACGATGCGAGCCAATTGCGAAGCGTTTAAGATACGTCTACAACTGGACATAAAAGTAAAAGATGAGCTGTTCGATTTAAACATGTAATTTTTTAGTAATTAAAATGTAATTTTATAGGAAATAAACACTATTAGAAGACAATGGTTGTGTTTTTTTGAACATTTATTTTAATGACAAGCAACCGATGCCACCCTGTACATGGCGTTCTTCTTGCCAGCCGGATCAGTGGAAAATTTTCAGCATCAATTTAAATATTTGACTACTATTGAACTTTTGAAAAATAATGAACCATTGCAATTTCCTCTTGAGTAAGGTTCAAAAAAATCCATACAAATTCCGAAGTGATCGTTATTTTAAATGCAATTTAGCAAATATAATCGAAAAAATACACCGCTCATTGTTTTAAACATAAGCGACAACATTCGGAAAATTTATACACATCTTGAAATTAATACAAAATCACCTTTGGACGGTATAAAAATTTAAAATCCAAGGTAAAAATTTAAAAATTCGGTGTTTTTGACTTTCTGTTTGACTCAGATTCAAGTGTTTTGATTCAAATATAGGATCACCATAAAATCACGTTGCAACAACACGCAATTTTCGTGAAGTTTACGAACGAAGCTTGCATTTTTGGCAATGTGAAGACATATCAAAAATAATGTAAAGACCCCCTTGAAACCAATCCATGAAAATAAAATAAAGTCTAAATCGTGAATTTCGAAAATTTTGGTAAGCAATTGTTGAGCCTGGTTTAAACTTGAATCGACTGAACTTTACCACCACAATAATAATATTAATAGGATCAACTTAAGTAGAAGGTTGCTGGAATCCAAAATTGGTCACCATCATCACATGTCGATTTTTTGTTTTTTCGAGCACACAAATCTCAGAAGCATTCAAATATCATGCTAGAATGAATGATATGAAGAGAAAGTGTTGAAAGTTCCGTCAGTGTACGGTAGGTTGGAAATAGAATAGAAGCATTGAAAATTGAGCGAAAGGGCATGGGTAAAGTAGTACTCGAACCAAGGACGTTACCTTTGCCTAACATTCCACTGCGGGGTAGGTCGAGGCACGGACGAATCCGCCACCTCAACAGGCAAAAGTAACGTGATGGTACGCGCTCATATACTACTGATAGCTTGGTGATAGTTTCTAGCGGTAGTTTGCATGCACTCTGTTTTGATGCGCACATGGGAGAGGAACTCTCTCCTTTTTGATAAATGTGTGTAGTTTCTCTGATTTGAACCATCCAAAATTTGAAGCGGTGATGCAAATTGACCACGGTGATTTTGGATTCCAGCAACCTTCAACTTAAGTTGATCCTATTGTTTTTATGTGTAGGAAAATACACTCGATTCGAGCTCAAGTGAGGCTGATTGAATCCAGTGTATTGCGAACAGAGTATGGATTTGCAGTTAAGGTTCAACATTCTAAATTTTCTAAATTCACAGTTTAGACTAAATTTATTTTCAAAGGTCATTGAATTAATTTCGACATGTCTTCCACCTTAATATTTCATACGGGTCAATTACACTTCCTTTGGGTTTTATGGATCATTACGTTGTCCTTACATGGATCCTTTTAGAATACAAAATAACATATTTCTTGGTTAAGCATAATTGTCAGGGTTAGAGCGTAATTTCAGCTGCTTTGAACTTGGTGTTCTTGAAGCATTTCTACAGTTCCCACTATACCAGCAAATGTTAGAATTCATCATCCGGAACATCGCCAGCCGCACACTTACCATTTGAGTTTGTCGTTAGCACCGGCGGAGAAGGTGGAGGATTTCAGCACTTCGCCCATCTCTTCCCGGCAGAAGCTGAAATTGTTGATAGTCCACATGTAGCTGAATTTTACGACTTTGACCTGCAAGTAGAAAGGAAGAGAAAAGGAGAAAAGACGGTCAGATAAATGGTGAAAGGTTTTGGTTTCGATTTCGGTAGAATTTTTCGGCGTCATATGCATACTATTCATGATCGATTGTGCACTGCTTTCTGCCGTGTGCGGGGGCGCGGAGGGATCTCGAAAAGACAAAGCAAATTTACAAACATACACACCGAGGCACATGCCTCTACGGTTTTCTCCCAGGCTCTTAAGTAACAATGGAAGTTTGATGGGTTGGAAAGGGGAAAGTGGAAGTTGAATGGCGGGAGGGTGCGGGTCGAGGGGGACACGGGGCGCAACGCGGAGGCGCAGACACAACAGAAAGCGCGCGCGCGATCGGCATGGAGCAACGGCGACCGCCGCCACCGCCGCCAAGCACATGGTTATGTAAAAGAAGCGAAAAAAAAAGAGAAAATCGCCTTTCCTTTCGATAGCTGGTCGTAACCAGATAGATATTATAGTAATTCAGTTTCATTTTGAAGATATATTTTCTCTCCTCGAGGTCATCGTCGGTGGTGGTTGGGGTCGTTGATGTGGCCAACTCCGAATTATTACTCCTGCCGGAGCAACTGCAGGAGCAAACACCCAAGGACGCATCGCTTGGGGCGGAAGTCGTGCTTTCCAGGATCGGATCGCTCGGAGTCATCGGGATGGTCGTCGTAGATCGGATGGTGTTGGGAGTTATGGGACATCTCGGTGGAATCACGGACACCGGAGTGGTCGTCGATGCTGTCTCTAAACACTTTTCGTTCATTGCCGTTTCACAGAGGAAAAAACACAAACACGCACACACTTCGCACTGCTGCACAGGTTTCACTTTTGCTTTTGCTGGCCACAATTATGTAATCCTCTGCTCTTTCGCCAAAGATTTCACCTTCACAAGAAGGCACACACTTGGGACTGAGATTTTCAAATCTTTCCACTAGGTATAATCTCCAGTCCGGAACACTGACATAGACCCACGCGCCGTTGTTCTCGCGACGTTCTTCTGAAACCAAGTTTCGAAACACGACTCCTTGCTGTGATAGGACAAACGGTAACACTCGGGCGCACGCGTACACGGTTCAACGCAAACTCCTCCGATATCTCGACGCAACGCAACGCGAACCAACAAACCGAGCCTCCATGCACGGAGAAAGAAAATTGGAGAGTGAGAGGCTAGGTAGCCCAACAATTCAGTCAGCCCCACACCAGCAGAAACACGACGTCGACATCGGAGGCGGGCGGGTGCAGTAGCAGTCCAAAACATTGCACTGCGGCTGCTGCTGAGAGTGAACGAGCGTGAGCGAGAGATCGGGCAGGTAAAAGTACACGAAAAGCGTTGCTGCTGCAGCCAGAAAAAAAAAGAAAGGCGACCACCACACAAAAGAAATTGTACGGCGGCGGTGGAGAAAGACCCAAAGGCGCAATCCCCGGATGACGACGACGACGACGACGACGATCGGTCGGTGGTGACGGCCTGAAAGTGAGATGTTATGTAAGCGGAGAAATGGAGAAGGTTACCCCGGATCGATCGACCGACCGACGCACGGCGCCGGTGGAGGTGGAGGGTGACGGCGGCGGAGGACGTGGTGCCGTTTGCAGGTTTTGTTGTTGTTGATGTTACCCATGGGTAGGTACTAAATCGCCGTGGGTTTGCGGGGGAGCGAGCGGTGCGAGGTGATCGCTTCTGCTAAGAGAGAGTGCACCAAAGAGAAAGGTACCCATTTCCGAAGTGACGGGCGTGCTGCAGAAGCAACAGCAAGGGAATCCGGGAACTATGTTTACCTCGGATGGCGTCATCGGTTCCGGAGCTCTTCCTATCCAATTTGCTCCCACCCAAACGTTGCAAAAATAAGAAGAAGAAGAAGAAGAAGGAAAATGGAAATTCGGCAGAGTGGTGATCGGATTTTACTGAGATAAGCTGATGGATTTGAGGTGGGAGATCAGAGAGGGAGTCAGGAAATGCCAGGGTAAGTCATCGGAGTTGTATTTTCATATATTGTAGTTATTTGAAATGAGGAAATTGAATAAAATCGCAAAACATCAAAAGAGGACAAAGCCAAAACTAAAAGGTAGCTTATCAAAATGTTGGCAGTGAAATCAAATATATTCAGAGTAGTTACTGTTTCTACCTGAAGTTGTTGCTTACACTTTAAATTTATGAAATCACAATAAGTTAATTAGTGAAAGTTCATAAAATTATGTTCCAATAGTTCTGAAGAATAAATATTTATCATATTAGAGAATATCCGGAGAGGCACAAATAAGTATTGACCAATGAATGGTAAATCGCATAGCATTAGGCGGACCAAAATATGGTGGATCACATGTAGACCCGGAAGAACCGTCAAAGTGGTCCTTTAAAAAAACTGATCCTAGAGTTCTGCAGGATTATGTTAAGCAGACGCAGTTCGAATTAATAAATTTAAACCCCACCTGGGAACCTCCTGAAGTTTCGAAATGATCACTTGTTTTAGGAGATACATTTTAGAATACCTCAATTTCATCAAATCTCTAAAACTAGGCTGACTTGTAAGGGGAAAATGCCGAATCAGTTGGCTTCCAGAAGATCCGGAACCTCAAAAAAGTGGTCTTAATAGTTTGCACAGCCAAATGTTCCAACCTAGAGTTATTTACGGCCTAATCAGCTTCACGTTGAAGTCTTTTTATACAGCTTCTATACAGCTTCATTTATAAGTCACCGTGTTAAACTTCAAAGTTCCCGTTACCTTATTATATAAGAATTCTAAGCAGCTTCTAAAGGTGCTCCTAACAACAGTTTATTATAATCACACACACAATATCTATGCTCATAAATACCTTCCCGAGCAAAGGTTTATACCAAATTGATAACAAGTTCTTATATCATATTATCATTGTTGGGTCACTAAATATGTTATCATTTAGGCTGGATAAGCAGCCAAAATAACAAAAGCGATAACAAACTAATATTCGTTGGATATCACAATGTTAACTCGTTTTACTATCATCGAGTTCATTTTGATAACACATTTTGTGATACGAACGAATTACTTGAGATAACTTCAAATTATGTTATCAACATGATATCAAACTCATACACTACTAACTGAAGTGGTGCTTCTAGTGAGAAGCTCAATTTCATATATCCATCATATGCTGGTAATATTCAGCATTCGTCAGCATGGTGGTAGATTTCAGTAACGTTCGTCAAAAATCTTCTATAAAAACTGATACCAGATGATAACAAAGTTTGTCAATGTTTATAACTAAATTTGTTATGCGATAACACGTGCGTTCAAAGTGATTTCTGAGATAACAAAACTTGTTACTAATTCCATATAAGTTTGTTATTTTACTTTGCTAGGGTTTATAATCAAGTAACAATACATGATGCATAAGAGTTCTGAAAGCTATGATCAACACTTGCGAAATGCTGTAAAGCACCATAATGCTTGTTTTTGGACTTGGCTAAACGGCTTCGGACGAAACTTGTACAGTAACCCGGGCAAAGGATTGCACCAAATTGATAACAAATTCAATGTTTGATAACTGAATATGTTATTATTGAGGCTGAACTAACAGCCAAAATAACAGAAGAGGCAACATAAAAATACTCCGTTGATATCAACACAATAACTGATTTTGTTAATAACAAATCCTATAATGTGAGCAAAATTATTCAAATAGTTTCAAATTTGGATATCAAGTTGATATATAAATCTCTAGCTAATAACTGAATTTTGTTTTGGTAAAGATCATAATTTCTTATTCAAACATCCGGATAATATTCATAGTAAAATTTGTCACAAACAGTATTTTAAAAGTGAAAACATATGATAACAAAATTGATAACAAAATGTGTCTAGCGATACCAGCTGAAATCAAAATGGTATCTGGGATAACAGTACTTGTTACTTGGATGATATCAATTTGTCGTTTTCTTTTGCTAGGGAATCTCATCGGGATGAGTAGTGAGCTTTGATGAACTTTTCCAACACTTCGAAAATATTATATTTTCTGGAAAAGTTCAGGCAAATATTTCAATGACATTCAGACCAAAAGGAAACAACAAAACTATTTCAAGTCTTGTTATTTTTATAATAGAGGTTGTTAGAATTTAGATTGCAGATGTGGTTGATATTACACAAATTGTACCAAAATTGTACCAAAAAATCCTCAAGAGGTATCAAAATTAGAGCAAACTATGATATAGATATAACATAGACAAAACAAACTTTGTAACAGTTTTGTTAGGATGTAACAAAATCATATCAGCTAGTGCTAGAATTATTTTTTTCTTAACGAAGATTGTGCCTCCCTGGGCAATGTATCTTAATTTGCTTTAGGTATATTATACAATTCCAGATGAAAGTGTTTTATCAAATATGTATCATAATCAGTTAGTCGTAACAAGGTTTGTCAAAGTTTTGTTATTTTTAGTATAGTTATAGCTTGTTTTGTTATTTTTACGCTTCTAATTAGGATACGGTTCTTGTGATCCATATGTGCACAGAACAAATTATAAAATTTAATTGTATGCCAACGAGATTGTTTGAAATATTTCATATGACAGATCTGATATAGGCGATATGTAGCTGAAATTAACATGAAAAATCCTATAGAATTATACCAAATCTGGCATTCTATTATGTGCATTAGATAACGCAGAAAATTTCTTCACATGTTTCTACTTTCACATTAATATGAAATTCAATCTATTATCCGCCAAACATGGAACTTGCTATCGTAGAATGGTACGCAAATGATAGATACTAATAAAAATATGAGATCACGCCAAAAAGTTTTACTAAAATGCGATTTTATGGGCTGGATAAACTTTTTTTACATACTGTATGCATGCTTCTTAATTTTTAATTTCTCGAAAATGACAAATCAATTACGGAACTCATCAACGGCATTAAGCAGAAGAATGTCCACTTCCTCCTCCTCCCCGTTCAGTATACCTATAAAATCAGTGGAACAGATCAAGAAACCTTTTTCCGACTGTTCTTAATCGTCATCATTCGTACGTATTATAATGCAACTACAAATTTTTATGTTGGTTTTCCACGTACATGAATATTGAAATAACGCAAAAAGACTGGTGCATTTTACTTCATGGGGCCTTCCACTGAACTTTTTGAAAACTTTACGGCTGCTTAAAAGTATGCAGTGAACTTGCATAGAATTTAAAAAAATAAATGTTTTACACGCTCTAGTATCGAAGAAATTACAATCAAATTCTAATGAAACTAGATTCATTAAGTGTTCGGCTTCTTTTTCTTCCCTTCTAAGCGTTTCAAGCTTATTACTTCGAAAATAAGTTCATGGTATGTTCTAGAATTAGTTTTCTAAAACTATGTCCGTTGAGAATCCGGAATAATAAAATCATCTGTATCTCGCTAACGGATTGACGTACAAATAAGTTTAATGCATCAAAACAAAGGTAATTCACTGTACTTTAAGGAAAAATCATTACAAATCATTTTTTTTCGTTTCTAATCAAAAATCGCACTTTCTTCTGTATTCCTCTGATCAAACGCTGCGTTATAAACGCGGTACCACTGGATGACTTGAACGATGAATATCTCAAATTTGCGCATTGCACGTTACCAAGCTAATGCCTTCGCTTCTTTCTCCTGTTGTCTTCCCTATTCCATCACTGCTAGCAATATCATACCCCTAGTAGCACTCTTGTTGCCCATCAGTTGATATAACATAAATATGACTTGCTAAGTTGTAATCAACTTACTACAACTAATTATTATCGTAGTGTGCTAGGGACGACACATACATGGTGGGTCTGGATCTGCATCACTGAAATGAGCTCAAAAGTCCCTACATTCCTATAGTTTGGCCCAGCATCAAAACAAAGATTAGTCAGTAAATAATGCATGGGATATGACTTGAAGCAATAATACTTTCAACCAAATTTCCTAATCCAAAATAAGCAATCAAATGACCATGGCAAAATGTACTATATATTCATTACATAACGGGGAAAGGGAGGGACCGTCAGGGCACCCTAGTTGGATAGGGATCATGGGATTGCCCTGTTCTTATTGCAACGTTTCGCGGTCTATTCGTTTGGGTATATTCTATCAATAGAGGGCTCAATGACTGTGCTGTGAGTGTGAACTTGCTTATGGAAGGAGATTCTCTTCCCTCTTTTATTTTAATCAGTTCGTTTATTTGTTAGGCTCAGGCGTGTGTAACACTTTGCGGAGCCGATATTCAATATTATCTTTAAAAATGTTTAATTGTTTGATTTTAGTTAAGCTAGTTCGAGGTTAAGGGGTCACATTATCGTTTGGAAGGGGCTAGGCAGGTAACTTATTTCAAATATTACTTGCTGCTCGTGGTTGCGACATTTAGCAAATCCTCGGTCCCTGTAGTCCCATTCAGGAACTAAGCCGTAGATGGGTGACCACAGCTCACAGGTACAAGTAGCACGGAAACAAAAGTAATAATCTTCCCTATATTCGCGGGTTTCACATAATTGCCTCTGTCTTTCAGCTAGGAGCTTTATGATCACAAACAACAATAGAATCCTATTCAAATCATGTTTATGATTATTCCACTGCTATGGAATGTTACCTTGCTATAATAGACGGTAGTAAACCATCATCATCATCATACAACTCTTATTCAGCTTGGTTGCTACTTGCTGGTGTTTTATGAAACTTATTTTGAACAGCAGTTTTCTTGAGTAATTTTCTGTTGTCTTACGCTGCGGTTCTTTTGCGATTTCAGCTTCCTAAGTAGACAAGAAAGCCCATGCTGGAAATTGGTTGAACACTTTGGAATCAGGAAATCCTTTTTACGCCTAATGTCGGTAAAGGCACATGTTTTAATCCAAAGCTGAAGTTGGCTGAATTAGATTCTCAATCCGTTCAGCGTGACCTTCAATATGACAACTCCAAACCTTGTTTTTTTCCTTATTTAGTTTTGGTTTAAATTTTGTTAGGGGTCAATGAAATCTGGATTTTTCATCAAAATATACTGGGCAATAGTTAAGCGGCAACCTAAGAACGATAGAATAGAAGCAAGGTCTGTTGACTACTTTAAGAAAATTTGGTCTGCGTAGATAAGTAGATAATGACGCTATAATAATTCAAAAGCAGTGTTTTCGTTGAAATCAAATTACTGTTGATGAAGATGTGTTTTCATGAACAGTATTTTAAGATTGAACCAACAAACTGCTTTTCAATTCTTGAGAAATTTTTATGCAAAATAATAACCCGAATCGTGGAAAATAAGTTAAGTAAATTTCAATTCGAAAATTGCAGTTTCATTATTATTCATGTTGTTCCAGGAGGTTGAATGGTCTTTGGTATCCAACAAACCATTTGAGCTGGTTAATGGTTGCATAAGGCACTTTCCAGCTGAGTACTATGCTGTTATTCACCATGCTGAACATGTTGAATATTATCTCTCTTTACCTATGCTATTGGGAGTATTACATAATCATCCCTTTTCGTAACTTTTTTTTTTGTAGATGAAGTTTTTAATTGCAAATTTGACTGAAAGTCGCAAACATCAAAAAAAATATAACAGAGAGCGTCAAAACTATCAATTTGCGTCAAAAATGGAAAATTATCCAGACATCATCAAAAAGTCTAAACTTGTTAGAAGTTCAGAAACTAATTTAAAATACTAAACAAAATAGGCAGGATATACAATGGAAAACAAACTACAAAAAATTGGAACATAGTTTAGGAATGACGAAAAATTTAAGAACTAATAACAAAACATCCAACTATCTGAAAAATCTGTTGTTATTTTTTTTTTCCTTAGCGTAGTTACGAAAATTTTAATTTCCTTGACAAACGAGGAAGGCAATTTCCCATTTTTGTTAAGCTTTTCTTTGTTATCACATATTTTTGTTTTTAATTCGGATTCGACTTCTCTGCACAACAGAGCACACCAAAGCCTTAGCCTCTGACTGGCAAGCAAACGTATAAAATTTTCTTCACCAATCCACTGATTGACCAAAGCATCCTCTTCATCCAAACCACCCGAAAGGTGACTCATAGCACGCCGCTGGTTTTTAAAACGTAACAAAAACAAACGAAAAACCAACCGTCTCGAATGTGTCGAAGGTGACAGTCCCGAACGAGGCCTACCACAATCAGCCGCCAGCGAGTGAGAGTGAGAGTTAAGTCACAGTGCCTACGCTATGGCTTTGGCTATGAGGCAACGGCTCCGGTGGAAACTCCATCAGACCCGGGCCCATGGAGCGGGGGAACTGATTCACATTGCCCGATGCTCATTTCACTTTCGATTTCGAAAACCAACAAACAAAACAAAAGAAAAAAAAATATGAATGCCTATAATGCAACCAGTCCGGCGGCCGTTCCCTCTGCCAGTCATCAGCTGGCCTCTTGTTGGCGGTGTGTTGAAGAGACAATCTCTCTAACCTCGTATCGCCACCTTCGCGCTCGCAACTCGCTGGTTGGCTGACTGTCCCCCTAGTGCTCTTGCAGCCCAACAGCCAGCGACGATCAAACAGTGAAGGAGGTGAAACCGCACACGTGTAAGTGAATGTGTGTTTGGGGTGGTGAGAGGAGGAAACACGTTCCCATCATCGCGCATGGTTCGCATCGGTCGGAGATATGGATATTTTGTGTACTTTCGAAAACCTTGAGACTCGTACGACGGGACGGGACGGGCCGGATGGATGGTCTGGGATTCGAGTACACAGCGCACAACGCACAAGTGAGCCGAACTGAGTCTGAGTCCAACGGTGGCAGAAAGCCTATATGCTCGGTATTGTTTGGTTGGACCAAGGTTTTCGAGAGTACGGCATGGGCTGCGATTGGTGGTGGTTCACCTTGGGCAAGTTTCGTCATGGGTTGTTTGAAAATAAGTGCCAAAAATACCAGCGATTTAGCGAGCTGAATAGGAAAGAGAGAGGAACGCGGAAGTAGAAACTTAACGGTTTTATTTTTTAAATGGGATAATGCGATTCAACGAGAGGCGATTGAATTAGGAAGTTATGCAATGCCCTTAGTTTCGGACCGGGGCTGGCTTTTTCTTCAAATAATACTATTTTTTTAAATTAAGATGCGCCTAAGACTGACAACAAAATGAAAAATAGATACCAAAGTTACATCTGCATCCCCTCGTTTGCCACGAGGGATTTTTAGCTGTATAAAACCACAGACTAAATAAAAGTTCACATTAACTTCGATAAACTTTTTGTAAATTGATGTCTCTGAAGGGAGAATAAGCGTTTGAGGCTAAGGGTCTGTTCATAAACCACGTAGACCTATTTGAAAAAAATCTTAGATCCCCCTCCCCCCTCGTAGACTTTTCTGCATACATTGTTTTTCATTTTTGTATGGAGCGTTAACTTTAATCAACACCCCCCCCCCTCACTCTAGAAAAGTCTACGTGGTTTATGAATAGCCCCTAAATCGACAACCAAGATCATGCTGAACATGAGGAAGTCCTATAAGAAAAAAATAAATGGCAAGTTACTAGTCGAAAGTGTTTAGGGAATGGTTTACATTCATTCAAAGAGCCTCATTTATAAACTTTGAACAATCTGTAACTTCCTGGGTTTTCCAGGTCGTCCAAACTGTTCTGGAGCTCGAAACATAAGATATACAGCTGTACCAATGGTTTTTTAAGAGTAACGATACATACACATCCTCGTTCATGCAGCCGTTATGGTAGATCAACATATATTAAGAGATAGTTCTGAATGGTCTTGGTCTTCAAAATTATCATGAACTTTAGGAATTTAGGATCTATAGTCGTAACAGTAGCAATTTTGCTGCTTAGAGTTACGGCATGCTTTCACCATGTTCATTAAAACATTGGGAAGGTTAACTAACATTATGAGATAACCATGGAATATGGTAGGACACCCAAACTGACCTGGAGGTCAGAACTTTAGATCAACGGCCATAACAAAAGCTCAATTTTACTGAACCGGTTTATGTCACCTTCTCAACTATGGCAATAGAGTCTTTCAGAGGGTCATAAGGCATTATAAGACAGTCTAAGGTATTACGAAATGGGTGTATAGTCAATCGGTGACGTCGGATAACAACTGCTAACACGGCGTGAGGAACAGAAAAATGAACCGCGAGATGGCGCAACTTTATGGCGAACCCAGTATCCAGAAAATGGCTTAAGCTGGAAGAATACAATGGGCGGGACACGTTGTTTCGATGCCAAGATTCCACTTCACGATTGCCCAATATCATTAATTTTGGAATATTGCAGTCCTTTGGAACTATTTCTCCGTTGTTTTGCGCATAGCATTCCTGTGACACTTTTCCATAATGACAAGACGCCAAATCAGGCCAAAAACAATACTGAACATGTGTGCTTTTGGATGAAAGGTAATAGCCGCTTCTTTAGGCACTCTTCAGCGTACAATTCCTGATTTATCTGTACCTGGTTATGAAGCCTGTGCTCTTCAATCCACAACTACTTATAGCCTGCAACACCATATAATTGTAAGCGCACTTGGACAACTTTTTGGCCATAAAGTAATCATCGACGTTGCCACGTTGTAATGCGGTCAAAAATCAAGAAACTTTTGCTCAGGAAGCTGCTTGAACCCCGCTTTGACGGTAGTTTCATCGTTCATAACAACACAGTAAATTTTTTTCAGCATTCTGTTGTCCAGTTTCTTGCTTCACGTCTGTTCACGGTGCGAGGTTCTGATTATCTTGAAAACCTTATATCCTCTTCACTACTGTCGACCGACGAATTCCAAGTTATTTTGCTATGTCCTCTGATGTGACGTAGACGGATTCTCAACACTTTTTGCACTTGTTGTTCCATTGACTCCATTTTCAAAACAAAGGCCATTATATCTTATCAATCCTACTAAGGCCAGGGTGGCCTCTACAGAAGTTATCTCCATTCTTTTTTTTTTTAGTTCCTTGGTTATCGAGATTTTCAGCCCTGGGCTGGTTCATCTCCCGTCTTAGTAACTCATATACCGATTTGGTATTTTCATAACGTGTCCGGGGGTGCGATTCGAACTCGTGACTTTGGCGTGAGAGGCACGGATGGTAACCACTTCGCCAGGGTCACCTCGTTATCTCTACTCTAATTGGTTCATGTCTGCATTTCGGCAGCCCCACAGACAAAAAAAGGGTTAGCAAGCCGCCTTCTGATGATCCACATGGCTCGTAGCGCGGTTATTCTTCTTATGACTGTCGATTCGTTTTCGAGAATCATTTTAGCTGGGCTGTCATTCGACATTCTTACGACGTGCCCAGCCCACCGTAGTCGACCGATTTTAGCGGTTTTTTTTTTATCTTTATTATCGTGGCTTTCAGCCTTCTGGGCTGGTTCGCCACAAAAACTGAATTTTCAATTGCGATTGCGTATCAGAATCCGAGCATTAGAATACAAATTTACATTTTTAGCGTATTTGAGGATCTCTAAGCTTTGCAAAATCGTCCAAATGTGTGTCAATATAGAAGCATGGCCAATACCGGTGCGTATTTCTTTCATATCACTAGAAGCGACTCTTCAAGGCGTTATGCGTTTGAAAGGACTTCCTAAGTTGTTGCTGTTGTTTCGTTTTTACGTGACATTCAGCCTGAAGCTGGGTCGGCACGCCAGGGAGCCGAACTGGACCTTACATATCGAACCCATCAACACATGGGTTGGGACCAACGGCTTAACTCCCCTACTTTGGAATGTTTGCATTGATCATTGTAATCAATTCTCTAAATCTTTAGAATTTTTATTGGGTAAGTGTACCAGTTTTGGTCCTGGTTTCCTATTTTGGGCACCCCTTAGAAAAAAAGTTTAAACATTCATACTCCGAACATTAGAATACACATTGACATTCTTAACGTACATTAATTGTTATGTTATATATTCTCCGTGCGAGGAGTAACGATTATGATGTAGAAGGAGATGTTCGCTCATCACAATGAGGCACCAAGAGTCTGTGAAGGGCGGATCGTGCTCCTTCAACCTACCCCAGTGGATGAGCAAAATGTCCTGGTTCGAGTACCACTGTATACATGCCTTTTCGCTCAATTTTCCTAGAAACATCTGTTACATTTCAATCCTGCCGACACTAGCGGAACTATCAAAACTTCTCTTCATATCTTTCATTCTAGCCAAAAACATTGTTGTTCACTCTTGGTGCCTCATGGTGATGAGCGAACATCTCCTTCTACATCATTCTTAACGTATTTTAAAATCTCCAAGCTTTAAGAAACGTGCAAAATCGTCCAAATTTGTGTCAAAATAGAAGCATGACCAATACCAGTGCGTTTTCCCTTCATATCACTAGAACCTGAACTCTTCAAGGCATTCTGCGTTAGAGAGGACTTCCAAATTTGTTATTGTTTCGTGTGTTAATTTATCCTGCAGCATGGTCGTCACGCCAGGGAGATGAACTAGTCTCTACATATCGAACCCATCAACACATGCGATGGGACCAACAACTTTACTTCCCTTCCGAATCAAGACGTGGACTCTCTTTCGTCGCAGAAAATCCCGACTTTCGTCTAAAAATATCGGCGACTGGGATTTGAGGCAACCCACTTACCCCTTACATCGGCGTGTCAGGACTTGCAAAGCAACTTAACCTAAATTTACGACAAAGAGATATTTCGTCGGAAGATTTGAGGTTACTTTTCTACTTTAAAATTAGCCTGAATGAGTGCAGTTTCGACAACTTGAAAGTTAATTTACTGTGGACCTGGATACTGGAGCTGTGTACGTGGCGGAAATTATAATTAATAGACTGAGCGCCGGCTTGTTTGAATATAATTTTGGATTCAATGCTTCTCAACAATATTGAATCTTCTGAATATTTGGTTAGTCAAAAAAAAAAAATTAAAAGCGGCATCTATGGAGTAGTAGAAAAACCAAAATTTCTACGCCTTTTCAATAGTAACTGTTCTTCTTTCATAAGAACGTAATCAAAATTTCGATTTCGATCTGTCAATTAATTCTTTGTTTACAAGCCATTTGAAGTTGACGTATCGGTGTATTTTTTCATTTGTTTTGGAAGGGTTATCGGCTACTGAGATCCATGCAAAGATGGTGAAAGTATTAAAGGAATCTTCTCCTTCATTTTTAACCGTTCACCGATGGGTTTTGGAGTTGAACCGTGGCCATACAAGCGTTGAAGACGATTCACGCTCAGGACATCCAAAAAGTGTATCAACACCAGAAATCAATTCGAAAATACAGGATATGGATTTGGAAGATCATCGACCGACTGTGGATGTGGTAGCTGACTCCATAACCATCTCACATGGAACAACATGGCATATTTTGGCAGAAGTTTTGGGTTTTAAAAAACTGTGTGCACAATGAGTGCAAAAACGCGTTCGAATGCGACTTTCTGAGCAACATTTGGAGCAATTTCGACAGGATAAAAAGGTTTTTCTGCGTCGATTCATCACTATGGATGAGACTTGAGTCTACCACCATGATCCTAAATCAAAACAAGAGGCTAAGAAGTGGTGTGAACCAGGTACTTCGGTTCCGAAGAGAGTTCGTGTCCAAAAATCAGCCAAGAAGGTGTTAGCGGTAGGAAACTTGCGTTATAGGTTATCAAAACATAAGGGTTCACTGCATCTAGAGCATCAGTACAAGATATATGTATGAGTGAAAATTCTACAGATGAGCAACTCTAAAAACACTCCGAGAAACATCCAAAGCAACTCCTCATAAATTTAGGATAATTTGTTAAATAAAAAAAACTAGCGTTCGCAAGGGTTGCTTACTTCTTGAAAGCAAAATGTCGGCACCTTCCAAACATGAGTTTAGAGTTGCCTTGGTCTCTTTAATTCCATCCAATTTTAAACCTTAACAGTGGTAATTGAACAAATCCTCCATTAACCTCTTCAACCGAAGTAGTGATGATGCCGCTTACCACACGGCAACGAGATCTCCCTCTCCATTCCTCCCCCTTACGACCATGACCATATTTGGGGGCAACTTTCTTCATCCTGCTTCAAAACTTCCAACTACGGCCGTAAATTACGCATAAAAATTGCGTTTCCTTTCATCATAAATAAAAATCCACCCCTTTCGACTCCTGTCTACGCGAAACCATCTACCGGACTTACGCACAGCAACCACCGTCGTCATCGTTGGCGCACGTGAGAAATCATCTCCCAAAATGGCGCTTTGCGCAAAATTCGCATCTCCACCGAGCCCGCTTCTTAGCCCACCTAGCAATCTCCGGTGAAATGTAGATCGTTTATCAACGATACACGCGCGCGCGCAAAAAAGCCACCCGCGAAAAAGAGGCGACATGGTCTAACTGGGGGATCATACTCTCGCGCACTCACTCGTTCCACAATCCGCCCGATGAAAGTGAAATGAAAGTGAAAGAGATTCCGCACTGCACCGCCCCCCCCTTTCCGAGCCCCGCGCATCGCTGCGACTATCGCGCATGGTAAAAGTGTGTAGGCCTTTAATTTAGCTTTTTTGATTATTTCACATTTAAATAAATACAATAACAATAAAGATGTATGCACACGATCCGCTCGGTGCTCGATTGCTCAACCACCAGAAGCGAAGGGAAGCAGATTGGGGGTGATCTCGCGCACACTCTCTTTCTCCCTCTCCCTCTCTCTCTCGCTGACGGCTTTGATGGGTCCATCATCCGGCGTCGTGAATTTGTGAATGTAAACGTCAAAACCCCTGCCGGGGAAGGTGGAGGCCGTCAACGATGACGAGCGGTGGTTGAGCGCGCGAGAAACGCACACGCCATCATTTGGGAAAACGAGGAAACGATTGCTGCGGCTGCTGCATCAACTTTCACTTTCACTCTCAGTTTCGATCGCTTACTTGCTCGCTCACACGCGCGTTGCATCGAGTCGGAAGGTTCACGGCAGGGGAAGTCGCACAACACCTAAAGTTTAGAGCAAAGTGAACGGTGATCTGCTACTGCGACAACGGCGACGGCGGAACAACCTTCGAAATTGGTGGTCATCAAGTGTCTGTAGTGTAGCGTAGAGTGAGCGAGCAGGCAGCGCTAAAAAATCGAAAGCAAAATAAAAAAAAAATTAACAATCACGGAAGAGAAAATCGACCTCTGCAAAATGCTACGCGATCGCGGCCGACCGACGCGAGGTTACGAATCAGAGCACCTCAGCTTCTGCTGCAACCAAAGTCGTCGTCGTCGGCTGGTTTGGTTGCGGAAGTGATTGGTTCTGCTGGTTTTGCGGTTATGTTGCTGCACACACCGCTGAGAAGTAGGGAGCCCTCATGCTACATTAAGGAGAGCCTTGCTCGATGGCAGTTAGTCGTCCGACGTCACCTTGCGCGAGGAGGTTGATCTCTTAGTCTCGGCGAGCGCCACCGGCGGTGATAACCGTTCAAGATCGATTTGTGCTCGAAACCGAACGGAAGTTGTCAAAGCTGTTTCTTGATGACAAATCGCCAATAATGCACAGCATTGAATTTTACGAATAGTAGAAGTCGTCGTCGTGGTCGGTAGATTCAAATCACTTCGATATTTTTCAAGAATCCTAGGTCATTCGCGATGTGTTTAGATGCGATCTCGTTAGATTGGCGTGATAGGTGCGGATGACAACTTCGGATGACTACCCCGTAGTCACCTCCCGCGATATACGGTTCAAAACAACCTTAATTAGAACATTCGATTGGCTTTTTACCAAGGGTGGCTTAATCTTATTTTCAGTATGCTCTACGGAACTTTGCCTGCCGATCAAATTAGTTTCACGATACAAGGAAGATTCTTTCAGAATCCAGAACGACCAACGCCCAGAATCTACACAAAGGTGCGATAGTCAGCACTCAGTGGAAGAGGTGTTAAAAATCTTTGGCAAGAACTCGAAAATCCTTTCGAGGTCCAGCCTTAGCTCGGTCGGTAAAGGCGCAACTACAAAGCAATGCTGAAGGTGGCGGTTTCGATTCCCGGTCTGGTCTAGCAAGCTTTCGTGAAGGAAAACTTCCCGGATTTCTGGGCATAGTGATTCATTTTGTTTTTATTTAATCTAGTTTTTCTATGTGAGAGGCACAATCACGTAAGCCTAACGGAGCCAATATGTTATGGTGATTGTAGCAAGTGTACACAATTATACTAATGAAAAATTTTACCTATGGAACTGTCGACTCATTTGCATTTAAACCACGTAGACTTTTATGAGGGAGGGGGGGTCTGACCAAAGTCTACGCTCCATATAAAAATCATAAAAATGTGTGGAGAAAAGGGGTATGAGACTTCCATAAATGAGTCTACGTGGTTTATGAGTAGATCCTTAGAACACTACGTTGAAAACAAGCAATAAGCTAATTGTAGAAGTAATAAGTTTAAAATGCTAAGTAAGCAGAAGACCCCCCTGGATATTGGCAAAACCTTGTGGTAGCTTGATAACTACCAGGTCCCAGGGCTTATCTGGATCTTTAGCCAAACGGGAAATATGCGAACCAGTGTTGCCAGGGGTGATGTGGACCAGACGTGCACTTGAACCCACTAGTAGGAGCATATTAACTTTTAATTCGACACCTTTCCTTATATTCATACAATATAGAATATGGATAAATTCAATTATATAACTGCTAGTCAAAGAATCGTCTATTAATTTCAGTACTTTTATTATAACTGAGTTTTATTATGGGTCTGCAATTTTCTAGAAAGCATCACTACCTAGATTCTACGTTTGGTCTAAGTAGGATTGGTCTGCTGTTAAAATTATAATCTGCAGAAGGATTCATCGAATTGCTACATCGAACAAAGTTTTTTCAATAATTTGATCAAGATTCGGTCAGCTACTACTGTATAAATCGTAACAAAATTTGAGCAAGATGAAAGCAGAAGGAAATTTTGCTCAGAATCCATACTATAGCTCACAATCCTTTTAAAGAATATCTCAAGTTCTTTAAAAAGATACGTTCAATGCCCTGAACAGGATGCGCATAAAAACTAAGCATGATGCAATCCTGATTAAATTATGTTCCTGAGTAAAATAAAAAAAATATTAACATTTTATTATTGGTCCGTATTGCCCATCAATATTTGCTATAATTTTCAACCAAATCCAAATTATCTCTCACTCACTTCCACTTTATTCGCTTTTCCATGTTTCTATTCTATTTGACTCAAAAAGGGTGCCTTGGTACTAAAAACAAAATTATCCAAATTATCCAAGTTTTTCGAGGTAATTTAAAAAAAACATTCAAAGTTCGTACAAAGAAAAATAAAAATTAAATCAACTTTTACTTTTTTGAAAGACTTTTTTGAGCGTATTAGTAGAACGATTATGATTTTGAAATTAGGAGAACTTGAAAGTAACGGTTCATTTGATCCCTTTTGAAAATAAAAATAAAACATTGAAACACTTTTTAAAATTATCACTAGTAAACGCAATCTTTCTCCATTGGAATTTAAAGGAATTGGCTCGCGTTTACTAGTGATAATTTGAAATTTACTAGTGTTAATTTTAAATTCTCCTAGTTTCAGAATAAAATGATTCTGAAACTAGGAGAATCTAAAATTAACACTAGTAAATTTCAAATTATCACTAGTAAACGCGAGCCAATTCCTTTAAATTCCAATGGAGAAAGATTGCGTTTACTAGTGATAATTTTAAAAAAGTGTTTCAATGTTTTATTTTTTATTTTCAAAAAGGGATCAAATGAACCGTTACTTTCAAGTTCTCCTAATTTCAAAATCATAATCGTTCTACTAATACGCTCAAAAAAGTCTTTCAAAAAAGTAAAAGTTGATTTAATTTTTATTTTTCTTTGTACGAACTTTGAATGTTTTTTTAAGGGCAAAATTATATCGCAAAACAAGAAATAGAACAACATAAATAATAATACAGATCCTTTATCTATATAATTTTATAGGTAAGTGCAAAATTTCGCCTACTACCAACTGGAAATTTTACTATTTAGACAATAAAGTTTAAATAACTTGGAATCATATACATGATTACGTTGCCTTGTTACGATTTGCTCATTCAGCAAAGTTTCTCAACGCAAAGAGTATCACGTCAACACGTTCCTTCCCATTCCCTACTTCGCCAGCATTCGGGAACCACGCCGGTATTGCTTCATAATGGGTCACCAGTTTAAACGCATTGAGGATGTATGTTAGTCCCAAACATCATCTGCTGGTTTTTTGTATAAAAACAGCTGATCTGGCAATAACGGAGTAGCATCCGTGGGCGGTCAATCATGCTCATGCACATGCTCAAACAGCTACTTCAAAGAGTGACTCTTGGGGCAACGCTCGCATTTCCCAGCCAATGATTTCCGCAGAATTTCAATGGGAAAACTTGTTTCCGGAATTCTGTGTTCTTCGTCGTTCTTCTGGCAGGAACAACTCGAAAGGCAACCGAACCCGGAGTTGAGTTTCGATGCCCCAATGTGTCACTTCTGCACCGTCTTTGAGTGATCTATTAATAACACCCTTGAAAATAATGCAAATTAAATGAGCAGTAATTGATAAAAGATCTGAATTTCGTGTCATGTAAATCAATAAATGACTGAATTTTATGTGCAAATAGATGCAAATTCAATTTTTTTGTCATGTAAAAATAAGCACAATATGATGCGAAATAATGCATTGTGATGCATTATCACATCAAGAGCTGAAAAATAGGTCATGCGGATTGATTTTAAGGGTTAAAACACTTGAAATCACACAACCGTGAACTGGAATATAGATGCACGACTCATTTGTATGATTTGGATTGACGGTATAGAAGATTTCAACGGCACACAGTCGTGCATTGGCAGAACATTGACAACGCACGCCGCAGTATATCTCTTTTCCTCCGATAAATCTTATCGCAGTCACAGTAGCATTTTGAAATATTTCACTATTTGACAATGTTCTTTTTCATCGATTTTTATAACACGATATAATTGTGCATTCTTCCAATTTGAGGATAAGAGAAATCTTTGGGGGGCTGCTATTATTTTGAAATGAAGTTTTTGAATTCTAGATTCGTTTATGAAAATATTATGTGACTGAAATTTACGTCATAGCAGGCAAAATAAGTGTCCAGTTTGTGCTTCATGTGAATTTGAAAGAGGCGTAAATTCAAGTACTACTAACCACTTTGTTTGGGCGCTTCTAAAAAGACCTCATTTTACTTAAAATGTCAAAGTGTTTATATGAAGTCCACGACAACTAACATCAAGGAGTTCAGGTTTGACCAAAGTCTACGCTCCAAACAAAATTTAAAAAAAAAATGTATGGAGAAAGGTCTACGAGGAGGAGGGGGGGGGGAGGGGTTTGAAATTTTCAAAAATGAGTCTACGTGGTTTACGAACAGGCTCATGGCACTGTAGCAGTCTATTGTCGAGCTAATCTGAAGCCAACATCAATGACCAAGAGATAATTTTCCATACTGCCAACGTTTTTTTAACAATAGACGTTAAAAGCATTTCCCTAACTCGTGCGGTGCTTTCGCTCATCTCTCATTTTTGCTAGGTCACAGAGCAGATATTGAGAGCAGATATTTATGCGAGTTTTTCTGATTGAATAATTATACATATAATTTATAGTATACTAGCTGAATTCGGTGCGAGCCTTGCTACGCTTGCAACTAAATGAATTTGTGCATAATGTAGCACTGAAAGTAGTTCAAGCATCCCCTTTTCTTGACTCAGAAAGGGGTTCAATGCCTTCTATCAAAACATGCTCCTTGCCCGAGAAATACACATTTTGTGTTTAATTTGCCTGGATAATTCCCGTTTTTGGTTGAAATTTGTTTTTCATTTAAGAGAGCACCCCCCCCCCCCTCCCCGAAGGAGGAGGGGTCTCAAACCACAATAGAAACTTTTCTTGCTTCCAGAAACCCCACATACCAAGTTGGGTTCCATTTGCTTGTTTAGTTTTCGAGTAATGCAGAAACTTCTTTTTTATTTATGTATTTTTGCCATAGTTGGAATGATCTCACAAATTTCACCTATGAAGAAATTAGTCAAGAATTAATAGAAGTCGTTTGAATTAACGCCATTGATCGCTTCAAAAACGACGTAAACATATACATATTTATAAAAGAAAACGGTCCTGAGTTCTCTACATGTTTGATTTCGCTATATTTTCATAATTTGGCGCAGCATATTTGAAGATTGAACTCGTTGGAATTTCGATCACGAGATGCTTATGTAAGTGATAGTTCTACACCTACTATACAAGGTGTGAAGACTACGAAAATGGATTCATTCTTACCACGCCTGACCAACGAATTCGACGAAAAAAAAATCTCACTAACTAAGCCAAATATCTTAAAACTTTCTAGGTGCGACGATGTGAGTTGCCTTTTTTTGTACTCTCGCTATGTTACGTCAAACCGCATCATTCAACGAGAGATAAGAAAGAAATGAATTGTTAGAGAAGTTCTTAATGTCATTTAACCAATTGATGGAATTAAATCCTATAACTCCATGTTTTTCCAGGACAATTAAAATTCCCTGTCCAGATTATCCAGGTTTTTCTTTGCCGGCCACTTTGTTGAAAAATCTGATTTAAGGCGGAGTTGTTATTGTTTTCGACTTATCAATCACAACAAGCTTCACTCAAATTTGAGTCTACTTCACCCAAAAGTTAAAAAGCCCAAAAATGCAATGCAAAAAAATGCTGTTTTTGCAATCATAGCTTGAGAAATCTGCATGGTTCAGAAAAAGAAATTTTGCCAAAGCTTTTTATAGTATTAACGAAGCCATGCAAGTGTGTGCGAGCGGTTGGCAGCACACAGATTCCTCGAAACAAATTTATCGATGTGTACTTAGTGCCTCGACAGTCGAAGCAATCGTTGGGCTTCTATTCAAGTCATTAAATCTTGTTAAAGTGGTTTAATGATTGCAAGCTAGCGCCATGACGCAGGCGGCCTCGGTTCGAATCGCGGTTGAATATCGTGATTGTTTTTTTTGTGAGCCATTGAACTTCCGAACTCCAATCTTATAGTGAACACTAATACACTGCACAACCGCACTAACACATTGAATTTTTCAAAGCGAATTGATGTGTTACTTTTTGCCCACGACCAATGTTGCATTTTTTCTCCAAGTTACGATCCATTACGAGAAATGAAACAAAACCATGCAAAACTGCATTACAATCTTGCTTTTTTATTTTGAGTGTTCTGACGAAATTCAATAGAAGGAGGAGGGCGATAATGTAGTCAGTTTGCGGTTTAAAAACATGTAGGGAGATGTTCTATTGATGTCATCACTTCGCAATCCATTCTCCGATCAAAGGAATGACATGCGAGGGGTTTTGTTTGTTATGTTTGTAGTTTGTTAATAAACGTAAACAAACCATATCGCGAGAAGAAACCAATATATTTACTCTCCAATCTATTGAGATTCATATAGTAACATTTACCCTACCTGTTACTTAAGTAATTAATCAATTTTGAAATTCTAGAGACGCAACTAGTGCAAAACTGTTCAGAGGGTGTTTCGATCAAAATTTGGTCGACTTCAACTTGACGCATTTCCTTTCATTTTGAAGATGTGTGCGTTTGGCATCATGCCTCTACTTTGATTTTGAGATTAGCACTTTTGTTATCAAAATGTCGTCGAAGGAAGAGAAGCAACGCATCAAAATTTTGCACGTGCATGGCGAAAATCCAGACTACTCTCACGCCAAGTTGGCGAAATTGTTGAATGTGGCAAAATCAACTGTTATCAACGTATTGAAACTGTTCGGTGAACGTTTGTCGACAGCCAGGAAAGCTGGATCGGGAGGAAATCGAAAGCCGGAGGCCACAGCGATGACTAAAAGAGTTGTTTCGAGCGGAACCCCAACCTCCGAGATGTCGCATAGAAGCTGGGAGTGGCGCCTTCAACCGTGGATAGAGCTAAAAAACGAGCTGGACTGTCGACTTACAAGAACGTGGTGACTCAAAATCGCGACGATAAACAAAACACGTCAGCCAAAGCACGATCGCGAGAGTTGCTGACGAAGTTTGATTGCGTGAAACAGGACGATGACACTTACGCCAAGGCAGACTTTAAACAGCTTCCTGGACAGAAATTTTATACGGCAACCGGACGGGGGAAGGTGGAAGGTATTTTCAAACACATTAAACTGTCAAAGTTCGCGAAGAAATATCTGATGTGGCAGGGCATCTGTACCTGTGGCTTGAAGAGCAACGTTTACATTGCGACCGGAACCGTCAACCAGGAAATTTATCTGGCATCTTGCCATTATGGAAAAAAGGCCATGGAGTGGTATGCTACCAACAACGTACAAGTTGTGCCCAAGGACAAGAACCCTCCCAACACGCCAGAGCTCCGCCCAATCGAACAATATTGGGCCATCGTCAAGCGGAACCTTGAGTAGACTCAAAAAGCTGTTGTGAGCGAGAAACAGTTCAAAGCAAACAGGCCTCTGCGGTGAATAACGTGGACAAGGAGACTGTTCAAAGTCTAACGGCAGGTGTTAAACGAAAGACCCGGCAATTCGCATTCGGTAAAAAGGAAGCTTATTCTGTATTAACTGAACTTGAAAAAGAAAAAGAATTTGACTTATTATTAAAAACTTTGATCGACTCATACACATTACTGTTTGACCAAATTTTGATCGGAATAACCTTTAACATTTCAATCAACTGTTCCTTATGTAGATATAACTCTATTTTTATGTAATAAATAATCGGTTTTGTTGAATTATAAGTGATTTTTTTTATTTTTATTTGTTGCTGCTTTTATTTTGGTGTCCGAAATTTAACGTGAACAGGCTTTATTTACCGCACTGACACTGCAAACAAAACGAGAAGCTCAATTTTTTGTATGATTTAACGACCATGATCCATGGATTCGGATCTGTTTCCCCATCTAGCAACCAACTTGACCCCTGCCCTTCTGCCCCTACCGCATGCCTCTGAACGGTCAAGACTTCATATCCACTTAGAACCCACCCCAAGTACAACGTAAGTGATGAAATGATGGTTTCTCGGTTTCCCCCTCCTCACCGTCAGCCCCGCGCGCAGCCCTCGTTGTTTGTATTGTCATTTTAATAAGAGGAGTCGTTTGCCTTCATCAGAACAACCATCGAACAAGTAGCTATCGTTCCCTTGCCGGCCATTAACGCGTGGAATCTATTCTTCTTCGCGCGATTCAAAGACCGCTTTGCCGAGGATTCTCTCTGAAGAGCGGGTCTCCAACCAAGCGGGCCCACGCGCTCATGTTTAATCCCGTGATCACAAACGCCTCCACGTTCTCCTCTCGTCGACTCTGTCATTTCCACTTAAACGGTGGTGTAATAGAGGACATAGAACTTACTAATTCATTGAGCCTTCGCTGAAGTCGTCATCAAGGTTGCAGAGTTTAGTGCCATCATCACAGAACTACTTTCTGAGTCAATCGATCGAATCGGTTGTTCCAAATCAAGAACTTTAAATTTGTATTGATTGTAGTTTAATGTGTGCATCAAAAGAAACCATCCCCGCACACCGGTTTCTTCCCGCGCCACAAGTTCTGCCCAAGCAGAAAGAGTTCATTCAACGAGCCTCCATCCATCCGAGCCGGGTTATTATTAAACATAATTTTCCTTCTTTCCTCTCTGGTTCTTCATCATTACTCGGTCGATGGCGAGCGCTGAATCATCATGCAGGTTCGTTCCCCGTCGATGATGAGTACTGAATATGAAATCATATGTAGTGTGTGCACACAGAGAAAAATAAAACAACAACAATCACGAAAAGAAGCGTTGTGCATTGCACTCCCCCTTTGGAAATGTTACTTTTCACCTCTCGCTCAAATAAGGCACGGGATGAAGTTGCATATATTATGACATTGGCCCGCGTGAGCGCTGTGTTGATGCGCTCGTTCTTGTCCTCCCCTGCCTTCCCCTCCCGAACCCCCAGAGATCGTCCACGCCGTCGAGGGACGGCGAATTAAACGGAACCAAATGGAGAAAGGGGATTGAACTCAGCACGGCAGTCCCATGGCAATGGCTCATCGAGAGGTGTTCCATTTGTTTGTCAGCACTGGGACTTGTTGGTTGCCGCCGTTTAGGAACAGCCTTATAATGGGTGCTGTGCAACCCCTTTCGATTAATTTTGCAATAGTCTGTGAGGCGCAGTTGCCTTGCATTGCAGCGAGTAACTCGTCGGGGATTGGCTGAATTCGATTTGAGTGTTCATTAATGTCAGTGACTCCCAACTAGTAGTAGATATTCGAAATGTTTGAACAAGGTTAAGTTGATAACGACAGCTTGGCATTTGGACTACTATGGGGTGACCAATTCCCCCATTCTGAACCTGAGTACCCTAATCTGTTGATCCAATTACAAAGCGTAGAAGCTTCCCGTACGAGCCCAAAATCGACGTCCAGGTTTTCAACTAATTCTAAAAATAAAACCACAGGCAACAGCCCCTACCTGCCTACACCCGAGAAATCGGAAAACCGTCCACAACCACACCGTAAAAAAAAGATTAAAACCTCTATAATAGCAACGTGTTCACGCGAGTGTGTTCAACTTTGGGGTGAACCAAGATCTCTTCCTTCGTTCCGCCGCCCCTCCTGCTCATCTGCTCCTCTAGTCGATTTCGCAAACGATGACGACTGCAAACAAAACATACACACATGATGTTCGTCTCACGATGGACGCGCCATACACACTCGACAAGGCATGAGTAGAGGCGCAAACCAAGCGCGCGAGTTCAAGTCGGGACAAACTCAAGGTAAATCGGACAATTTAGATTGGCGTTCGGTTTGTGTTGTTTTTCATGAGCTCGTCCCCTCGGGATCTTGAACGATCCATCCATCCACTGCACCTGCACACAAATGCTCTCCTAATCTATCTCTGTCGGAGACTCTGTTTTGCATGTACCCCGTTCGCGACCCCAAAATGAAAAAAAAAAACCCCAGACACAGACTATTACGAAAGACCTTGGCGAAATCTATGTCGGTGCGCTGGATTTTTTTTCGGCGGTGGCGATGGTTGGCTGATTTCACTTTGCCCCTCCGCTTCTCGAGCGCGACTCTCGATCACTCATGCAGAAGGCAGAAAACGGAAGCAAAAAGGAGAAATCATGCAGCCGCGTCGCGAACCGCGTGGAGAAGAAGAAAAATGAAATGAAGTAATTTCCAAACTTTTACACCAGACGATTACAAAATCATTGGTCTGTCTGTCTGTCAGTTCCTCTGTCCGTCCGTCTATGAATTCAAGTAGGTGTGTGAGAGTGCGTTTCGGCCAGGCCTCCTCTCTACCACTCTACCGACCAACCGTATTCGTAGCCAGACGGTTTCTCTTCAATTCACACTCCACTCATTTCGGCTGGTGGCCGTGGAAATTTGTCTGCTGGAAGCGCTCCAAGGTAAGGTCAATTTATACTAATCTTTTCCGACAACACACGGAGCTCCAAGATCCGGAAGGGGAGATTTTCTCGATACACCTGCATTGCTGCCCGACTTGATTCGTTGGAAAAGTCAAAATGAATTGCCTTGGAAAATAACACCCAAATTGGACTTTTATAACACCGAACTCGGCATAATTTTGCGAACTGATTTGAGACTTGGGTGTGATTGCTTTAATCGTAATCAAAGACGTCAATCTATTATTTCTCTTTCGATTAGCTGCGGTTAGCTCTCCGTGAAGTTGTTCAAGAGTTTCAGCTATCTTTGGGTTTTAAAATAGTTACGTACTTAAAAGGCAAATGGACAGTCCCACGAAAGACGTGAAACATCCTTTAAAGTTCGGAACCGGAAGATGCGGAACATCCATAGAAATGGTCAATCCTCGGAAATGTTCCTGGAGCATTGCGGGTTTAAATACCTTGAAACTGCGATCTATGAACGAAATTTGTGTTTGGAGGCACTCGGGGGCTCAACTGATTATTGGACGGTGCCCCGGAAGATTCGGAGCATCCGCAGAAATGATCAATCCTCGGATACGTTCCTGTTCCATAGGAATGATCCCAAAGCTCCACTGTTTTCTAATAAATCACTTGGAACTGTGATTTATAAATAAAATTTGGGGTTTAAAATAGTTACGTAGCTAAAAGGCAATTGGACAGTTCGTCAGTTCGACGGTTCGAAAACATCCATTAAAATGAGCAACTAACGAAAAAGATCCTATAAATCGCTGTTCTCTTTTAAATCACGTGAAACTTTCATCTATAAAATATATATATATGCTTTTATATGACAATGGGTATTGGACGATACCCCGGAAGACACGGATCATCAGTAAGAAGGTCGTTCTACGGATATGATCCCCGAGCTATATGATTTTCTTCTAAAATACTTAAGACTGTGATCATGGATCGTGAAATAGACACGAACCTAACGTCCCTTAAAGGATCTGAGACATCCGTAAAAGTCAATGTTCCAGGAAGTTTGCAATTTTCAAGAACCCAAATGCCCCAGAAGATCCGGAAAATCCTTAGAACTGACGAATCCTCGGAAACGTCTTGAAAGATCCGGAACACCCGTAAAAGTAGCTTATTCGCGGAAACGGCCCTATAGCTACACCGTTTTCTTCTAAGCAGTTAAAATTGTGATCTAGAATGATGAAACCCGTAAGAACGCCATTCCACGGATATGATCCCGCGGCTCCATGGCCTTCTTCTAAAATACTGGAAACGAAAAGGCCATGCCACGATTCCAATGATTCCAAATGAGGCCTCCCTCGGCTCAGTCGGCAATCGGCTGCTACAAAGCAACATCATGCTGGAGGTAGCTGGATTTAATTCCCGGTTTGATCTAGGAATTAAATTAGGAATTAGACAATGAATGATGACTAATTCCTAATTTAATTCCACACAACCAATGCAAAAATGGTACCTGGTATTGAATGCTCCCAAATTAATAACTGTGGAAGTGCATTCAGAATGCTAAGCTGAGAGCAAGCAATAAGCTAATTGTGAAAGCAGTGAGCTTGAAACGCAAAGAAAGAACAAAAAGAAGAAGAAGACGGTTCAAATGATTCTGTTGTTTTCTTTTAAATCACTTGAAAATATATTCTGAAAATAAAGTAAGGATTACGAAATAAGCATGAACCCAATTAACAATTGGAAGATTGCCTGTAAAATCCGGAACAACCAACCAGTGGCCGAATCCACGGAAACGATCCTTAATATATGAAAAAAATTTAGTTGCGAAATAAACTGGACGGCTCCCCGGAAGATCCGGAACATCCGTAAAATTGGCCAATCTTCGGAAACGATCCCAGAGCTATGCAATTTTCTTCTAAAGCATTTGAAATGTTGATCTTTGAAAAAATCTTGAATTGTAAAATTGACAATGGCCATTGGACGGACCTCCGGAAGATTCGGAACATCCGTAAGAAAGCCATTGCATCGGAATGATCCCAGCGCTTCACGGTTTTTGTTTCTGTATCACTTGAAACTGCGATCTAAAAAAATAGTTTGGGTTCACGGACCCAAAAAACTATTGGATGATCCCTGGATAGGTCCGGAACATCCGTCAATTGAGCCATACACGGAAATGATCGTAGGGCTCTACGCTGTCCTTCGAACCGGTCGAAACTGAGATCTATCCATGAAATTTGAGTTGTGAAACAAGTAATGGCCAATGAACGCTTGTTCCCCGCAAGCTCCGGAACATCCGTAAAAATGGCCAATACTCGGAGACGATTATAGAACTCTGTAGTGTTCTCCTAAATCACTTGAAACTGGGATCTTTTCATGAAGTTTGGATTGTGATATAACCAAAGACCCGAATGGCTATTTGACAGTCCTCTGGAAGATCCGGAACATCTGTTAGGGAGTCTAATGCATGTAAAAAGTCATAGAATTCTACTTTTTGTTTTCAACGTAGGACTACATCTGTGTTTTCTTGGGATTGGGGTACAATTTATAACGAAAGCAAATTGCAATCGTCGCGAAAGGAGGCTAGATTTTGAGGGTTAATAAATCAGGATCACCAGTAAAAGTTGCCAGTCGTCGAAGACGATCCTAGCACTCCGCCGTATTCTTATCAATCCTTTGGAACTATGATCTACAGATGAAAATTGGGTTGTGAAACTAAAACGCTGGGCCCCGGGGAAGATCCCGAATATCTGATAAAGTGAACAATCATCATATTCAATATATCTCATTCATCTTCAAGATAGATGTCAGAAGAACCGATTCAAAGCGGATTTTTCTTTACCATTTTTCAACATAATTGATGGTCTACACTCTTAAACAACTGATAAAAATCATTATTATGATAAAATTTACGAATGAACGTTTTTTTCAAAAAAACTAAAAATAAATAGAGGACGATTACTTGCTATTTTGGCATGATAAACTATAAGAAAAAATATTGCACATTTTTTTCATGTAATTGGAATAGACTCACCATGTTCTACTATCCAATTAAATTCATTCTTTAACCTTTAAAAATCTTGAACCAACATTTTGTGAAACTCTTGAAATGTGATGTGACATTTCTTGGTCTCAACTTAGTACTCTAAGTGCACTTCAACAGACAAAACTGACTTCAAACTGGAACAAGAATTAAGTGGAAATTTGATAAAAAAAATTCGAAGTGCTTTTCAAGGTTAGTTTCCGAAAGATTCTAAGAGCCAAAGCAAACAAAAGCAAAGCGAAAAAAGTTGCCTTATCTCCAATATAACAAATCGCCTCACAGTTGGCTAGTTATGAACCGAAGGTACGGAAAAAGAAAATTTTGGTAAAGATTCTTAAAGTAAACTCATAATCAAACTATTTTGCACCCAATATCACAAATAAATTGAGAAATAGAGGAATATTTTCTGCTACTTTGAAATGATGGACTAAAAGAAAAAGTTTGAACATATTTTTTTTATAATTGGAATGGTCTCACCAAGTTCTACTATTCAATTAAATTGAACTTCTTCTCTTAACCTTTAAAAATCTTGTACCGAAAATTTGTGGAACTCTCGAGATGTGATGTGACATTTCTTGGTCTCAACTTAGTACTCTAAGTGCGCTTCCACAGACATAACAGATATTAATAGGATCATGAATAAGACACAATGGGTTACCGGGAAGATTCCGAACATGCCTAAATTCAATTCTTGATGCATTGTGGCATAGAAGTCATAGAACTATAGCATCTAAAATCTTTGTAGTTTCTTAGAATTTTACTTTAAAAAAAAAACCAAAATAGCTATGGAAATCGTTCATGAAGCCGTCTATTTTCGCATTAAAGCTACTCTAAATCATCTGGCTTTAGGAACAGAAGTAAATAATTTCACCTATCGTATTATGGCAAAGCGCATATTTCACTCGACTTATAAAGGCAAATATTACTACCTTGTAACCAGAGCAGTCAGCTCACGAGACTAGATACTATCACCTACTGTTCCCTTGAATACAATAAGAGATCAAGAGATCCATTTGGCAAAACTAAAACCCACAAGAGTTGTGTAAATTTCAAGACCCCAGGATTTCTCTTGACAAATCGATCAGACATAATTTACTATGATTTTCGTGAATCTGAATAGAGCTGGAATAAGGATTAAAGCAACCTAATCGGACATGTTTGAATCCATTTTCACCCTGTTGAGTAAGGTAGGGTTGCTAACTATTGACGTGGGGATAAAAATGCAGTCAAACCTGCTTCCCGACTCTTGTTTGTGTTTCAGTAGTCGATGAAGTTAGTTTCGCTGCTATTCCAGCTAGTTATTTCAATGTATGTTTGAGAATTTTAGTTTTGTAAAAGTCTTCACAATATTTGATTTTAAAACAAAATCTTTAATTGTAATTTTGCTTCAATGTGAAAAATCATTATGTTGCCAAACCGATCATGTAAAACATTTCCGGCACTACTGAATAGAAATAGCGCAGAGAGTGGAGCTTACCAAAAAAGAAAATTGACAAGGGTCAAAAACAAAAAATATAAAACAACAGTTAGACAAATTTTTTCCCATAAAAACAGTAAAATGAGCAATGGATAAATAAATATCCATTGCTCATTTTATTGTTTTTATGGGAAAATCTAACAAAATTAAAAGACATGCGAATAGTTTCGTCTCAAATTACATAATTTGGCGAATACTGCCATATTTAATTGCACATATACTAATAGCTGTTGCTTTATTTGGACAGATTTACCGGTCACAATTAGATTATCCAAAAGATCTTTCTCTCATCTTTTATTGCTCATTCCTAATTTTTTAATGCTGATCACATATTACTTGTTGGCACAGGCCTTAATAATTTAATGGCACTTTTTCATTTTTTATTGCTCAAATCTCTCTTTTTTAATTGATGATTAATTATGCTGCTGCTTAAACACCTCAATATTGAAGTCTTCATTGAATCTCATGAAATATTCATAACTTTGCAAGTATTACGCCCAAGGTGCTACAAAAGTGAAATTTAAATGTGGACTATACATTTTTTATATAATTGGAATGGTCTCACCAAGTTCTACTATTCAATTAAATTGAACTTCTTCTCTTAGCCTTTAAAATCTTGTACCGAAAATTTGTGGAACTCTCGAGATGTGATTGTGACATTTCTTGGTCTCAACTTAGTACTCTAAGTGCGCTTTCAGACATGACAGATATTAATTGGATCATGAATAAGGCACAATGGGTCACCGGGAAGATTCCGAACACTGGACGACTTTACACGAAATTCAATTCTTGCTGCATTGTAGCATAGCAAGTCATAAAACTACAATAGCTAAAATCTAAAATCTTTTGTAGATTTCTTAGATATTTTACTTTAAAAAACCGAAATGGCTATGGAAATCGTTCATGAAGCCGTCTATTTTCGCATTTAAGCTACTCTAAATCGTCTGGCTTTAGGAACAGAAGTAAATAATTTCACCTATCGTATTATGGCAAAGCGCATATTTCACTCGACTTATAAAGGCAAATATTACTACCTTGTAACCAGAGCGGTCAGCTCACGAGACTAAATACTAGCACCTACTGTTCCCTTGAATACAATAAGAGATCAAGAGATCCATTTGGCAAAACTAAAACCCACAAGAGTTGTGTAGATTTCATAGACTCCAGGATTTCTCTTGACAAATCTGATCAGACTATAATTTACTATGATTTTCGTGAATCTGAATAGAGCTGGAATAAGGATTTAAGCAACCTAATCGGACATGTTTGAATCCATTTTCACCCTGTTGAATAAGGTAGGGTTGCTAACTATTGACGTGAGGATGAAAAATGCAGTCAAACCTGCTTCCCGACTCTTGTTTGTGTTTTCAGTAGTCGATGAAGTTAGTTTCACTGTTATTCCAGCTAGTTATTTCAATGTATTGTTTGAGAATTTTAGTTTTTTGGGAAGTATTACGTATTTTCAGGAATTATTTTAATATTACTTTGGGTAATTTAATAAAAATGTATGTTTAAATACCTCAATATGAAGTTTTCATTGAATCTCATGAAATATTCAAACTTTTGAAGTATTAAGCCCAAGGTGCATAAAAGTGAAATTTAAGTGGACTATATATTTGTTTATAATTGGAATGGTCTCACCAAGTTCTACTATTCAATTAAATTGAACTTCTTTCTTAACCTTTAAAAATCCAAAATTTGTGGAACTCTTGAGCATGTGTAGAACTTCTTGGTCTCAATTTAGTACTCTAAGTGCACTTTCACAGACATAACAGATATAAATTGGATCATGAAAAAGACACACTGGGTCACGGGGAAGATTCCGAACATCTGTGACGATTTTTACATGCCAAAATTCAATTATTGCTGTATTGTAGCACACTAGTCATAAAACTATAACATCTAAAATCTAAAATCTTTGTGATTTCTTAGATATATAAACTTTAGAAAATCGAAATGCATGGCGTTTAGAGAACACAAAGTCTCTAAATGTCGTAACTTACTGTCGTATTGTGGCAAGCACAGGCAAATATTACTACCTTGAAACGCAGCAGCTGAGCGAGAGTAAATACTAGCACCTAACCTTCCTTTGAATATACTAAGAGATCAAGAGATCCGTTTGGCAAAAATTGAACCCACATCAGTTGTGTAGATTTCATAAATCTTCTGTTTCTGAGATTACTCAAGAATCGACGACTTAATTTACTCAGATTTTTGTGAATATGAAGAGAGCTGGAATAAGGATTTAAGCAACCTAATCGTGCCTGTTTGAATCCATTTTCACCTCTTTATAAAATATAGGATTGCTAACTACTGTCGTGAGGAGAAAAATGGAGTCAAACCTGCTTCCTGACTCTTGTTTGTTTTTCAATAGCCGATGACGTTAGTTTCGCTGTAATTCCAGCTAGTTATTTCAATGTATTGTTTAGCATTTTAGTTTTTTGGGAAGTATTACGTATTTTCAGGAATTTTTTTTATTAACTTTGGGTAATTTAATAAAAATGTAGTTTAAATACCTTAAATAACTTTCATGAAATATTCAAACTTTTGAAGTATTAAGCCCAAGGTGATATAAAAAGTGATATATTTTGTTATAGTTGGAATGGTCTCACCAAGTTCTACTATTCAATTAAATTGAACTTCTTCTCTTAACCTTTAAAAAACTTGTACCGAACATTTGTAGAACTTCTTGGTCTCAACTTAGTACTCTAAGTGCACTTGTCACAGACATAACAGATATTAAATTGGATCATGGAAAAGACGTACTGTTAATGGGACAATTCAGAACATCTGTAATGATTTTACATGCCAAAATTCAATTCTTGCTGTATTGCACACAAGTCATAAAACTATAGCATCCAAAATATTTCAGTTTTCAGATATTAAGCTACTCTAAATCGTCTGGCTTTAGGAACAAAGTCAACAATTTCTATCCTGAGTCTGTCATAATACGTTAGGTGAAGTCTATCGTATTATGACGAAGCTCAAGGCTAATATTATTAACATGAAACCAGAGTCAGCGCACGAGAGTTAACACTAGTACCTACTCTTCCTTTGAATATACTAAGAGATCAAGAGATCCGTTTGGCAAAAAGTGAACTCACAACAGTTGTGTAATTTTCAAAAACTTTGTTTCTGGATCTCGATCAGACATAATTAGATTCCCGTAAATCTGAATAGAGCTGGAAAAAGGATTTAAGCAACCTAATCGTGCTTGTTTGAATCCATTTTCAGCCTGTTGAATACGGGGTTGCTAACTATTATCGTGAGGTCAAATGCTCCCTGACTCTTGTTGTGTTTCAGTAGCCGATGAAGTCAGTTTCGCTGTAATTCCAGCTAGTTATTTTAATGTTTTTTTAGTACTTTAATTTTTTGGTAAGTATTACGTATTTTCTGGATGTTTTAATATTAATTTTGATGATTTTCAATTTTTTTTAGTTTTATTACGTCTTTAATGAAGTTTTCTTTAAATCTCATGAAATATTCAAACTTTTAAGTACTAAACTTAAGGTCCTATGAAAAGTGAAATTTCATAATTGGATGTACATTCTATATTGAATGATTAAACTTCTGCTATGATTGACCAAATTGAACTCTTAAGCTATAAGACATCGAGCGGGTCTCCTGAAATGCATTGTGACATTTTCAGACATCATATTTACAACCTAAGTGACTTCCAGTATGCACAGAAGTCAGAATTGTATTTTCAGTAACAGCTACTACATTTCATGGATGCCTTTTGTTTATTTTCAGCAGGGTTTGACTGTCAAGTCAGAGGAAATAAAGGGAAAGTGGAGCAAATTATTCGGGCGGAATCCTCACTCGAAATGCAACGGGATGAGTTCCTGCCTAAAGCAAAAAGCTTTAGAGGAACTGGAAAATCAACACCAGTACACCGCAAAGCAATTATAGAAAGAACAACATCAAAAGAGACCGGGAAACAGACGATGTCACAGAAAATATGCTGCGAACATGACCGAAAATTACATTCAAATGGCCACTTTAAAACTCGAATGTTATTCGGCTCCGTTGAGTTGTTTTGACAACGCTTGAGCTTTTTTAAAAAAAGAACGCAAAAATAAAGAAAATGAAGAAAATTAAGAGAATTAATGTAACTAACTAGATTTAATTGTATTTTTTTTTCCAAACAACATTGTATGTGACAATTCAGAGGACGTTAAATAGTTTTCATTTAACCTTTCCAGACTTATCTACAGTAAACAGTTGGGTAACTTTTCCATTGAAATGTCCGGAAAAAGTTACTCAGTTACCTTGAAAGCTTCCCTACTGTTAGAAGTATCAAAGGTCAGTCGGGCCAGTCACGTAAGCTTTCTTCTCTGTCTCGAAGCAAGCAAAACACCCATTCGAACAACATTGGAGTGTTTCATCGTCAAAACTTCAACGTCCTGACATTTTGAATCCTTATTCAACGCACTACCCCTCTCTCTTTCGGTCGTTTCGCAAATGGCAAAAAACTTTCCAAGTTTCACCTCCTCGCTTCGATTGTCGAGTTGTTGTTTTGCACGTGCGCGGGGGAGTTTGTGAACTTTGTGTTGCCTTTTGTATGCTCTGTCGTCGTAGGTCCAAGTTCAGCACCGAACTGAAAAGAGAACTCGAGTGAAAGCTCCCTTTTACGACTATCGAGGGACAGACAGCGAACGACAACAACAGTCGAGCGAGAGAGAGCGCCGGCGATGAAGATCCATCAGAAAGGTTCGTTGCAGCTTTCAGAGATCGTGACTCGCGATCAAAATCTGAATATCTTCTGCCTACAATAACAAAGACAAAGCGGCCCGCGATGGAAATTCGAGGAGTAACGGTTGGGTAGAGGTGATTAGTTATTTAGAGTTGTAGAGATGCATGCATAATCAGGGGTGGACTTTCTCTCCTGATGGAAGTGTTCACAAGAATATCGGTTCGAATGTTTCGAGTTTTAATGACCGCATCGTTCTGGCCTTCAAGTAGAACTTTCCTAACTGTAACCGCGGAAGCAGCGTTCGTTGACTGTGGGATTGAACGCGTAATCTTTCGGACGCGGTTCGTTGGGGCGTGAAGTGATGGAGATCATCGCCGGAGAGCATTGACTTTTCCGGTTTTCGATATTTTGGGCACTTTCGGTGCCTGGCTCGACGGATGGACTGATAGTTTAATAGCCTCCCATTCCAACCAGTGAGCAGCGTATGAACGAACGAACTCAACGCCGACCGTGCAGTAATAAGTTATAAATTACCAAGCAAAATATTTCTGTTTTGCGGATTGGCGTCGGCGTTAGAGGAAGGCATTGAACTCGGTGCGTTTGCGGATGAGCTAGGGGAACTCTCTAGGCGGGTGCCGAGTAATTCGATCGGAATCAGCAATTCAGTGCCGCACACGCATGTTTCGGTGTAAGATAACTGCTGAAAGTTGGATCAAGATGAATGAAAGCCCACCGTGGATGACGAACATTCGCCACTTTCAAATTCCTCGCCTTCGATGTGACCTCCAGATCTTGAGGTCAGAAAATTTACCAATAACTGCAACCCGATGGTGGTCGTGGTCTTGTGGAATCGGCAGTCCTTCGAACTCGACGAAATTTTCGCCGCTACGCGCCACCAATCATCCGAAAGTCGCTGATTGGTGTCACCTTAGGTTTTAAGTGCGGAATTTTATGAACCGTTTAAATGCCAGATAAATTTTTGAATTTATAATAATATTTGAGTGCGAGCGAAGATCTTCTCCTTTCGTCGGTGTAAGGGGGCAAAGCGAACGTGAAGGAAACGCTCAAGAGAAGAGAACGTCCATTTAGGGTGGGGCTTGGTGGGTATGGGGGTGGTGAGGGGGGTCAGTGTGCTAATTCTGGTGAAGTGTCTTTCGGATGATGTGATCAACCAAAAACTTCACGGGAGGTAAGTTGCGGTTAGGTTTCTGAGACGGAAAGAAGCCTTACCCGGCGGAATGTCGTTGTCTGATGGCGTCTACTTTCGGGCGGAGGGCAAATATCAGATGGGGGGGCAAGCGGATTTCGATGGTAACGATATATTTGGTGACAGATGTTGACGTATGTGGGATTTTTTTCTACAAAAAATAATCAAATAAGAAGTGATGGCATTTGGCTCCGACCATGGAACGATAAACAAGAAGCAACGTTTTTTTCTTTAACGAATTTTACGCAAATATTTCATTTGGAACAAACCAATAATTCGTTCTTTGTATTAAAGAAATATTGCGTTTGGTCAACGAATGATTCGTATTAGATTTGAAACGGAAAACTAAACATTTGTGGCATTTATGACGAGCTAGACCATAAGATCAGAACTATTTCTTAACAGTAAAAACGAATGTATTCGTAGATTATGCGAAACATTTCGTTAAACTTGCGAAATTTCTAAGCAGATTTTGTTTCGATGCGGTTATGATTAAACTAAGTAAATTTGCGGAATCATTGGCTTCAATCATGGAATGATTAACAAGAAGACAATGCTTTCTTTGTTTCCCTGATGAATATTTCGCAAACCTTTCTTTTTTAAACACACGAATTGTTCTTGCTTTGTGTTAAAAAAATATTGCATTGGGTCAACAAATAAATATTTCGAAACAAATATTTAGTTCGCAATAGTTTCGAAAATAAAAAACCTTTATGTGTCAACAAACAGAATTTTTCGTCCATTGTGTGGTTAACGAATTATTCGTATAAATTTCGAAACGAAATACTATACGACTTTTTTCACAACTACTTTTACAAACATCAGAACTATTCCTTAACAGAAAACAGCGAACAAGTTCGTAGATTATGCGAAAGCTTTCGTTGAATTGCTCAATCTAAATTTCGATGCGGTTGTGACTAAAGTGAGTAAATTTACGAATTTATTGGCTCCGATCACGAAACGATAAACAAATTTCGCAAACGTTTTTTTTAACAAACGAATTGATCGTCCTTTGTTTTCTTAAGAAAATATTAAGTTTGGTCAACGAATTATTCGTAATAATTTGGAAACCAAAAACACTTCAATTTTCAACAATCGAGCCGAAAAAGCCTTTATTTTTTTTAAACGAATTTTTCGTACATTTTATGGTTAACGAATCATTTGTTTCCATTTTGAAATAAAATACTATACGATTGTGGAATTTATAGCGAGCTCTACGATAAGATCAGAAATATTTTTTCAACAGAAAACTAGAATGCGTTCGTAGATTATGCGAAAATTTCGTTAAACTTGCTAAATTTAAATCTCGATGCGGTTGTGACTGCAAATGAGCAGATTTACGAAATGATTGGCTCCGATCATGGGACGCTAAACAAGAAGACTTTGCTTCTTTTTTCACTGACGAATGTTTCGCAAACCTTTCTTTTTTTGTAACAAACGAATTGTGTTAAGAAAATCTTGCATTTGGTCAACGAATCATTCGTAAAAAATTCGAAAAGAATAACTCTTTATTTCTCAACAAACGAATTTTTCGTACATTTTTTGGTTAACGAATCGTCCTTATATATTTCGAAACGAAATACTATACGATTATGGCAGTTTTAGCGAGCTCTACGATAAGATCAAAACTATTTCTTAACAGAAAACAACGATTATGTTCGTAGATTATGCGAAAGATTTCGTTAAACTGGCTACATATTAAATCTTCTGAACATGAAGACAATGCTTTTATTCCTCTTATGAATGTTTCGTAAACCTTTTCGTTTCGAACAAACGAATTAGCAAAATATTGTATTTGGTCAACGAATCAATCAAAAAAAAATTCTAAACGAAAAACCTTTTTTTTAACAAACGATTTTTTTGTTAATTCTTTGGTTAACGAATCATTCGTATAAATTTCGAAACGATATGCTATAAAAAATTTTCATGACGAGCTTTACAATACGATTAGACTTTTTAACATGAAACAACGAATGTGACTAAAGTGAGCTTGTTTACAGAATATTTTGCTCCAATCATGGAACTATTAGCAAGGAGACAAAGCTTTCTTTGTTTCTCTGACGAATATTTCGCAAACCTTTCGTTACAAACATACCAGCTGTTCGTCCTTTGTGTTCAGAAGATATTGCATTCGGTCAACGAATCATTCCTAATAGTTTCAAGACGCAAAACGCTTCATTTTTCAATAAACGAATTTTTCGTACATTTATTTGGTTAACGAATCATTCGTATTTATTTTTCAAAAACGAATTTTTCGTTCATTTTATTGTTCACGAATTGGTAAACGAATCATCCATATGAATTTCGATACGATTGTGACATTTATAGTAAGCTCCACACTACGATCACAACTATTTCTTAACAGAAAACAACGAATATGTTCTTAGATTATGCAAAACATTTCGTTGAACTTGCCAAATTTAAATCTTAAATTGTAATGAATGTTTCGTAAATCTTTCTTTTCTGAACAAACGAATTGTTTGCCCTTTGCGTTCACAAAATATTGCGTTTGTTCAACGTATCAAATGAAAAATAAAGCAAAACAAAAAACGCTTTATTTTTTGTAAAACGAATTTTTCGGACATTTTACGGTTAACGAATTGGTTAACGAATCATTCGTATGAATTTCGAAACGAAATATTTACGATTGTGCCATTTATAGCGAGGTCTACGATGTCTTCGTAGATTATGCGAAATATTTCGTTAAGCTTGCTATATTTTAATTTCGAAACGGTTGTGACTGAAGTGAACTAACGAAATGATTGGCTCCGATCATAGAACACTAAACAAGAAGACATGATTTTTTTTTCCTCTTATGAATGTTTCGTAAACCTTTTTGTGTTGAATAAACGAATTGTTTGCAAAATATTGCGTTTGGTCAACAAATCAATCAAACAAAAAAATTCGGAACGAAAAACCCTTTTTTTAAAAAACCAATTTTTTCGGTAATTGTTTGGTTGACGAATCATTCGTATAAATTTCGAAACGAAATACTTGACGATTTTTTTCGTAAAGAGCTGGCCTTTTTTTAACATAACACAACGAATGTGTTCGTAGATTATGCGAAACATTTCGTTAAACTTGTTCAATTTAAATTTCAGTGGGGTTGTTATTAAAGTTAGTATGTTTACAGAATCATGGAACGATTAACAAGAAGTAAATGCTTTCTTTGTTTCTCTGTCGAGTATTTCGCAAACCTTTTATTTTTAAACAAACCAATTATTCGTCCTTTATGTTAAGAAAATATTGCATTTAGTCAACGAATCATTCGTAATAGTTTTGAAACGAAAAACAACAAACGAATTTTTCGTACATTTTTTGGTTAATTATTCGCAAAAAAAACCCTTTATTTTTCAAAAAAGAATTTTTTGTTCATTGGTTAACGAGTCAGAACACAACGACAACCAGAACAGAAAACAAAGAATGTATTCGTAGATTATGCGAAACATTTCGTTAAACTTGCTAGTTTTAAATTTCGATGTGGTTGTGCCTAAAGTGAGCAGATTTACGAAATGATTGGCTTCGATCATGAAACAATAAATAAGAAGACTTTGCTGCTTTTTTCATTGGCGAATAATTCGCAAACCTTTCTTTTGTGAACAAACGACTTGTCCGGGATTTGTTTTAAGAAAATCTTGCATTTGGCAACGCATTCGTAACAATTTCGAAACGAAAAAAACTTAATTTCTAAACAAACGAATTCTTCGATCATTTTATGGTTGACAAATTGGTTAAGGAATCACTCGTACGAATTTTGGAACGAAATACTATACGATTTTGGCATTTAAGCCAGCTCTTCGCTAAGATCAGAACAATTTCTCAACCAAAAACAACGAATATGTTCGTAAATTATGCGAAACATTTCGTTAAACTTGCTAAATTTAAATCTGGATGCGGTTGTGACTAAATTGAGCAGATTTACGAAATGATTGACTCCGATTATGAAAAGCTAAACAAGTAGACAATGCCTTTTTCACTATAACGAATGTTTCGTAAAACTTTCATTTTTGAACAAAAAAATAGTTCGTCCTATTGAAAATATTGAAAATATTGCAAAATATTGCATAAATGAATAATTTGCAATAGTTTCGAAACAAAAAAAAAACTTCCTTTTTCAACAAACAAATTTTTCGTACATTTTTTTGGTTAATTCGTATGTATTTTTCGAAAAATTACTTTTCCACAGCCAAGTTTTTCGTACATTGTTTTTTGAACAAACGAATTGTTCGTCCTTTGTATTCAGAAAATATTGCGTTTGGTCAACGAATCCCTCGTAATAATTTAGAAACGAAAATCACTTCAATTTTCAACTAATGATTTTTTCGTACATTTTTTTGGGGAACCATTCGTATTAATTTTTTGAAACGAAAAGTCCATTATTTTTCAAAAAACAAGTTTTTCGTTCATTTTATGGTTTGCGAATTGGTTAACGAATCATCTGTATAAATTTCGAAACGAAATACTATACGACTGTGGCATTTATAACGAGCTCTACGATGAGATCAGAATTATTTATTAACAGAAAACAACGAATATGTTCGTAGATTATGCGAAAGATTTCGTTAAACTTGCTGTATGTAAATTTCAATGCGGTTGAGACTAAAGAGAGTAAATTTTTCGAAATCATTGGCTCCAATCGGTTGTGGCTAAATTGAGTAAATTTACGAAATCATTAGCTCCGACTCCGATCCGATTAACAAGATGTTTCGCAAAAGTTTCTTTTTTTGAAAACAAACGAATTATTCGTGCTTTGTGTTAAGAAAATACTGCATTTGGTCAACGATTCATTCGTAATAGTGTTGAAACGAAAAACACTTCATTTTTTAACAAACCAATTTTTCGTACATTTTTTGGTTAACTTCATGTAAACTTCGTATGAATTTTGAAACGAAATACTATACGATTGTGGAAGTTATAACGAGCTCTACAATAAGACCAGAATATTTTTTTTACAGAAAACAACGATCGTAGATTATGCGAAACATTTCGTTGAACTTGCTAAATTTAAATTTCGATGCGGTTGTGACTAAAGTGAGTAAATTTACGAAATGATAGGCTCAGATCATGAAACGATAAACAAGAAGGCAATACTTTTTCTCTAATGAATGTTTCGTAAACCTTTTTTTAACAAACGAATTGTTCGTGCTTTATGTTAGAAAAAAAACATTGCATTTGGTCAATGAATCATTCGTAACAATTTTAGTACGAAAAACTATTTATTTTTCAACAAACGAATTGTTGGTACATTTTTTTATTAACTTCGTATAAATTGAGTATAAATTTCCTATAAGCTTCGTATATATCTTGAAACGAAAAACTATACGATTGTGGAAGTCATAACAAGCACTACGATAAGTCAGAACCATTTCTTAACAGAAAACAACGAATATGTTCGTAGATTATGCGAAACATTTCGTTAAACTTGCTAAACTTAAATTTCTATGCGATTTTCTTCGATGCGGTTGTGATTAAGGTGAATAAATTTACGAAATGATAGGCTCAGATAATGAAACGATAAACAAGAAGACTTTGCTTCTGTTTTCACAGTTTCTCAAACTTTTCTTCTTCGAACAAACGAATTGCTCGTCCTTCGTGTTAATAAAATACTGCATTTGGTCAACAAATCATTCGTAACAATTTCGCACCGAAAAACACTTTATTTTTCAACAAACGAATCATTCGTAATTTTTTTGGTTAACGAATCATTCGTAAGAATATTTAAACGAAATACTATACGATTAGAAAACAACGAATCTGTACGTACATTATGCGAAACATTTCATTAAAATTGCTGAATTTAAATTTCGATGCGGTTGTGATTAAAGTTAGTAAATTTTCAAAATGATAGGCTCAGATCATGAATCGATAAACAAGAAGACTTTGCCTCTTTTTCACTGTCGAATGTTTCGCAAACCTTTCTTTTATAAACAAACGAATTGTTCGTGTTTATGTTATGCAAAATATTGCATTTGGTCAACGAATCATTCGAAACGAAAAACATTATATTTTTCAACAAACGAATTTTTCGTACATTTTTTCGTATGGATTTTGAAACGAAATACTCGACGTCCACGATTGTGAAAGTCAAAAAGGGCTCTACGACAAGATCAGAACAATTTATTTTCAGAATACAACGAATGTGTTCATAGATTATACGAAAAATTTCGTTAAACTTGCTAAATTTAAATTTCTATGCAGTATTTTAGGGTCCCGGTTTACAGCTTTAAGTGAAAGAAGTATAATAATGCTATTGAATAGAGAGAAATTAAAAACTTAGATTTGATTTCAAAAACACAAAAGCAGCTGTATTTTAATTAATAATTCATACATTCCTAAAATACGAATTAATTGATTTTAATAATACATAAGCAGCTTGATTTTAATTAATATTTCAAATTTATATTTTCGTAAATCACGAATTAATTCTAAGATCTGTTAAGTTCAAATTTCAATACGTTTGTTGTGCGAAATTTATGCAATTTTTAAGATTTCATGCTATGAAAAAAATAATAATAAGAAGCACCAAAACTAAACTCCAACATCCAAGTCATTCAACGCAATACTTCTAACAAAATTTTATCGTAAACCACCTTCCCCGTCATGAATAACAAATCATATCATGCTAATTAATACACACCACCTAACCTCCTTGCCTATCCAATTTCTTCACAACAACATAAACCGCCCGATTGCCCGATACTCCCCCTGCCCACCCGCCGAGGAACAGCATTATTCTAATTCTCCATCCCTACACACCTCCTTTCCATATCATATCCACAACGCGGTCGGTCGGCACGACGCCGCGGCTCACAATATTATTTGTAGCTCTTTCACTTCTTCTTCTTCTACACACTATTCCTCCTCACACGCCGTTTTCAAGGCCCAGCCAATGAACTACCGCCGCACCGCGCCCCGCCCGTCTTCTCGGGTGGCGGGACATCCCTCCTCCTCCAGCAACTAAGGCGATCGCGTTCGCGAGGTTCTTGCCATTTTGCCTTGTGCGTTTTGTGCCGATTTTCTTCCTTCGCTTATTCCCTCTCGACGTGCAGTAAAGTTTGTTTTCGGCAAAATTCTTTCTTCCCCCCGCAGTCGAACCGTTAACGCACACACGACGATTAGGTTCTGCCCGGCGGTATCGGATCCGGGTTCAGGAGGGACCGCGCGGTGCGGTGTAAGGTGGTTCCGTTCTATGAGCATAACCGTTTGCGCGTTTCTCTACGTTTGCCTAGCAATCTCTCCACCACCTGAAAACTCAATGACCGCGACCGTGGACGAGCAGCAGCAGCAGCAGCACCTTTTCTTAGGTATAGGTTTCATCCAGTCTCGAATGAAGGTTATCAGGTGTTTGAACTCGGTTGCGCAGCCCGAAAGCTTCGTGGTGATTGGTTCATGGTCAATCATTTGGGATTCGAGGCCAAAAACAATCATGACCCGCCGTCGATAGTGGGCCCACGGCCGATGAGTTCATCAACTTTTCCCATTTACACTGCCGTCATCGACACATCGACGTTCTTGAGTTGGAAGGTGGTTCTCAAGTTTCCCGAAAATGTCAAACCTGATGACGTCATCGTGTGCGTGCGTTCGTGCGTGTGAACGCGCGCTTCGGATTTCAAGGTTACCGCAATCATCATAGTATCTTATCTATCATGGCCGGTCGTTGGCGACGCCGTCGGTTGGGAATCAGCGAAGAAGTTTGCCGAAAGGTGCGTAGATTTGCGTGACCTTGCTTGTCGTGTCGTAGGAAGCGGGGTGAGGTATAATGTGGCCAGTCATGGTAGAACCATGGCATGTCATGATAGAACATGACAGTGTTTTGGTCATCGCAACTACAGTCACATTTATTGATATTATTGTTACTTTTATCGCATTACTTCAAATTCAAGGAATTTTCAATCTATTCATTACAAATTATTAAACTAGTTAAAATCGTGTGAGGAAAACTCTCGTGACTGCATGATGGTACAAGAACGACAAAAAAAAGTTTATGACAGTTCGCTTCTTGTCTTAGTGAGGAGGACTATTTTTTAACTGTCGCAAGATAGCCGTGAGATTTACCCAATCTGGAAGGGATTGATTTTTCTTATAGTGCAAACATAATCAGACATAATGTTAAAGACCGATATTAACTCAAAAATGGCATACTCTGACTTGTTGGCCACTTGTATTTAGGGCACGGTAAAACCAGAATTTCTTTTTGACTACAGCCTTAAACATCTCAGCGGAATCATTGGAAGATTTTACAAACAATATCAATGGAAAGTTTAAATGAAGTAAGGCTTGTTCGCGCAAAATCTGAACAAGCCTAAATACATATATCTCTGGAAATACTTCATCAACGCGTGAAATATTTCGCTGACGCATGAACGTATGTCTGTTCATTGAGTAAAACCAATTTTTGCTTTTAGATCGAAAAATAAGCAAAGTTTTGTTTATTAGTGGTAGTATTGTGACATCCGGGCATATATTATTAAGTGTTTGTATTATAAGAGTGTTTGTCCACTTTGCCCCGAGTGAATCGGTGATTATTAGCAGTTTTGAAGTTCGATATAAAGTCGTCTCATGGCGGGGATTTTGATTATTTGCAGAGTGTGTGATGAGAAAAAGAAGACCAGTGCAATGTAGAAAACGGCCATTTGCTGGTCAGAAGCAATAAACGAAAACAACAAACAATTTTAGATGCATTCACCACGTGATGTACAGAGTTTTGTTATTCAGGTTGCAAATATAAGGGGCGGTTTGGCAACCTTCATTTTTGCGCTTTATTGTGTCGCGAGTTAATTACGAATCAACGTCGAAAATTTTTATTTTTACGCATGAACAAGATAGTGTCGTTAAGGAGGCGGCCATGGGTGAGATCTATCTGATTATAATTATATAAAAATAACCTTATTTCTAAATAGCACTAAATACATGCCTGGTTTGTAAATTTAACATTTCCAAATCTGGAAGTTTATCGCAATGCCCTTATCTAAATGATATCGGTAATGTTTACACGCGGGGCCTATTGTATGTGAAAATAACCTCGGAGGTGCATCCTATCGAGCGATTTTGGGCTCTTGTGAAGAGACAAGCTACAAGCTACAACTATAGAAAAATTTCGAATATCTTGGGCACAAGCAGCTAAATCGGTTGCAGAGAAATCTGTGCAGACCCTAATGGCAGGAGTAAACTGAAAAGTTCTTAGTTTTTTCATGCAGCCTAATTAAGTAACTGTAAATAGTTTTAGGACGACTAATTAACTGAACAATTAAATTAACAAAAAGCCTCTTGGATTGAACTAACAGTAAATTTGTTTGATTCTAAATTTAATCCGTCTAGATTTTGTCGCGAACAATCCTTGGACGTGAGTTCCTAGGAGTATTCGATATTCGTGGAAAAAGCCATTGTTTACGTTTGTCAGTTAGGCCTTAATGAAGTATCGTCGTCGATTTGTTTTCCGAAGAATCTACAAAAAAAAAGTCAAATCAATCTGCTTAGATTTTCGAAGGATAACTTTGCAAGAGAATGATGAGGATTGGAGAGAAAATTATTTATTAAATAAAAGGGTTTTAGATAACAACGAGAACTGTATATTAGACTGGCAATAGAATGTATAAGAGAAGAAATTGCCATCGAATATCTAAAAACTACATTGCTCACAAGTTTCGTTCCCCAATTTGACCCAATGCTTAATTTCAGCTCATTCGTTCATGGTTTAGGGGTGCCTCAAATCGATCAAAGTTTTGACATTTTTTCCGAAGAAAATATTCCCAAGGGACCAAAGAAAAAATCGAATGAATTGAATAAATAAATGAATTTTTCACAGAAAGAACCACCCTCATGGAAGAACCAGCCTAATGAAATATCAAACCATTCCCAATTGACCCCACGTTTGGCATAAGGGCATATTTTGAGGTAATGAAACTTGTGAGCAATGTCGTTTTTCTAAATTAAAAAATCTTCTTTTTATTGACACCCTACCATATATCGTACGAAATGCCCATAGACCATTATTAGTCTCAGTTAGTCTCAGTTCTATTCGATGAAAACAGTGTACCCCACATCTTCCTTTTTTTTTTTCAAAAATAAGGGATCAGATGTGTGCGTTGGTCGAAATATCATTTAGGATTACCTGAATTTCATTTAAGATTTAGGACCAGGCAATGAAAAAGCGAACTCTTTAGCAAAGGTGGGCGCACAAGAAGGCGAGATTTTCGAAAGAAGAATTTCACATGATCATTTTTTACCATTAGTACGTCAAAGTTCTCTTCAAAGTTGGTAAAACGTTTGGACAAAAAATGCTCTTGGGCGGTGGTTACATTCCATTATTCCAAATGTTTCGTCGAGATCGTGGTTCAGAGGTCTGGATGTAAGTCACGGTTTCGTGTGATCCCCTCTCTTTCAGAGAGCAGAGGGGTCTCGAACCACAATAGAAATATTGCTAGCCTTCAAAGTCCTCCATATGCCAAATTTGGTTCAATTTGCTTGATTAGTTCTCGAGTTATGCAGAAATTTGAGTTTCATTAGTTTGGAAGCGCCCTCTTTCAGAAAGGGGAGGAGCCTCGAGCCACCATAGAAACATTTCTTGTCGTGAAAAACCCGCACCTGCCAAATTTGGTTCCATTTGCTTGAATAGTTCTCGAGTTATGCAAAAAAAATTGTTTCATTTGTATGGGATCCCCCTTTCAGAATGTGGAGCGACCTCAAACTACCATTGAAACATTTCTTGCCTTGAAAAACCCCTTATGCCAAATTTAGTACAATTTGCTTGAATAATTCTCGAGTTGTGCAGAAATATATGTTTCATTTGTATGGGAGCCTCCCTTTCCAGAGCGGGGAGCGGTTTCAAACTATCATAAGAACCTTACTCTGCCCCAAAAACTCCTGCATACAAATGTTCATGCCGATCGATTCAGTAGTTTCCGAATCAATTAGGGCCAGACAGACAGACAGATAGAAATTCATTTTTATGTATGGATATAATTGAAGGCCTTTTTAAATCCTAACTTTTTAAATCTGCAGGTATGAACCAAATTTCCGAAATGGAAAAAGAATTATATGTTAATTATATCGAAATGCTTTTCGATGATAGTTTCAGAAAGATTTCGAGAAAAAAATAGGTATCACAAGTTTTCTAGCATTTTTCGAAAAACTAAAAGTCAATGGCGTCACGATTCGATGTTCAAGCTGCTCATTGTTCGCACGTTAACCAGTTCAAATTTGTGATTGCCCAAGCAAACCAAAGCAGACCGTAGAGTTGTCATTTTTCCTCATTTCCAATATAATAAATTGCCTTAAGGTAGGCTACAGATCTGAACCAACCGGGCAAAACACGAACAGTTTGATAATGATTTTGAAGGTAAATCGAAATATTTTTCGCCGAACACAAAGAAAAACGGAGAAAAGAAGAAGAAGAGCTTTTGCTTTTTTTAAATCATAAGTTATAAGAAAAAATATTGAAGACATTTTCCATAATTGGAATGGTCTCACCAAGTTCGACCGTTCAATGAAATTTTTCTTTACCTTTGAAAATTTTGAGGAACTCTTTAGATATGTGATGTGGGTTGCAACTCTCTCTTTCTTTCTTTTCAATAGTAGCTTAGCAGTATTGCTATCACAATAAGTCTATTTTTTGATCTCTTAGTGTTATAAGAAATTTTGTTAGTGGGCTTCGTGATCAAGCGGCGTCACCCGTCGGTCAAACCATGAAGTGCAGGTTCTATTCCGGCTCCAGCTTTTGGAACTTTTCGCAAAAATAAAAATGTCCACAATGGTCCAACGTGGTTAAGTTGTCCGTTGTAAATCACTCTATGTTCAATGTTCTGCCTGTACACTCTCGAGTATAAATGAGTTTTATTTAATGCGCTGTCACAGTTATTGATTGAGAGCTTTCAACTCCTATTTTTCATTAGTATGATTATGTGGCAAAAACTGGAATTTTCCCTTACGAATTCCTAGACCAATCCTTGAAACGACCCCAGCTGCCTCCAGCATGGTGTTGCTTTGTGGTTGCGCCTTAACCAACTGAGCTAAGGGAGGACTTATCCTTCCCAAAATTTCGTTGGGCTTGGTGCATTGGAACACATTTATGAGTTCTCAGTGAATTTAGCCGTAGGTTTTGTAAATAGAATAATTAATTTACTTATTAATGCGCTGTCTTCTTGAAGACTTTATATGATAAACAAATCCAATGTTTTATCACGAGACGCCTCTGGTAAAAGTTTTCAATATTTTATCAAGCATAATAAGATGACACACAAATCGGAAAGGAGATCTAGATGAGAATTTCGACAATTATTCCGACGAAGCCGTAGTGGTGTTGTGGTAGGCGTGCTTGCCTCTCACCCCAGCCGGTCTGGTATCAATTCCAGTCGGCGCCGTAGGGATTATCTGAGGCGAAAAATTTCTGATCACGTCTTCCGCCGGAAGCGAAATAAAGCCGAAATAAAATAAAATGCCCTTCAGCTCGTTTTCAACTTGCATCTTCCAATTTCACAGCCTGCCGTACACTAACGGAACTATCAATATTTTCTCTTCATTTCCCTTCGTTCTAGCAATAAATTACTGTCCACTCCTAATTCCTGGAGAGCCAAAATATACCATTTGTGCCAAAAGACCAGAAGTGCCGCAGTTCGTTTTTTTTTTGGTTCTTTGAGCTCTACTGTATGCAAGGGTAATTGGAAGGCCAAAGACAAGAAGCAACTCATCAACAGGATCAGAAGTAGAGTCCGGAAAATTTATGTGGCAGCCGTCCAGCTGTCATGTGCTACCATCAGCATTTAGCTGCACCACACGGCGGACCACGGTCCATATGCTAATATTCATTAAGCTCAGTTTGAAGACTAAGGTCAAACCTTCATATAAAATAAATCAGATTGATCTGTGTTTCTTTGTTGTTGACAATTCTTGGGCAAAATGTTTATATAAATAGTTTAGAAAGGTCTATGAAAGTTTCTGAAATTCTTAATGCAAACTAAATTCCGCCTTTGTGCAGCTCGTTATAGTTGGTTGAAAATCTTAGCTATCTGTATACATTTAGATGCTTGTAAAAAAAAATTTCTCAGAAATTCAGTTTGTCGCTCAAACAATATAACTCCATTATACAATATATACATATATATTTTTTGGATTCACATTGGATATCATCTCCTTATCTACGTCGGATTTTATCCAGGTTTCGAACATTTAAAATCGGCGTTTTATGGCATTTTGTTATATACAGTATCAAGGCACCGGGGATTTTGAATTGACATTTGATTCCTCATTCGAATGTGAATGTGAGGTATTTTTATATCTCAGATTCGCTGTTTTAGAACGATAGCATATAAGAAAAAGTTATATTATTATATAATTGTATGATCATTAAATATTATATACATTATATATTTCATAATTGGAATGGACTCACCAAGTTTTTCTAGGAAATTTAAAGTCTTTAGCCATAATTTGTGGAGCTCTTTTGAGATGTGATGTGGATTGCATTTCGCTGCGCATTAAATTAAAGCGAATTTATTAAATTACACTCGGTTGGGAGAATCTGTTAGTCTTTGCTCAAATGCCAGATCGGATTTTGTGAACTCATGCTGGTATTGATTGCTACCCTAACCTGACTTTTGGAAGTCGACTGCTGATTAGAATTTGCTCCTGCTACAAGTGCACATATGGATGAGAACCATTGCATCAAATTGATCTAATAACTGAAAGATTGTTTTCACCACTGATTGATGTGGTTTTTTTTTTGAGAATTCGTTAAAGTTGAAATGAGTAGTACACACACAAAAAAAAAATCTGAGTTTTCATTATGATGTAAATATCAGAGCAGGTAAAATTGCATTTCATTCCACACGAAACAGCAACTTGTGAGAAATAGTTGTAACAAAGACGAGCTTACGTATACAACATTTTTCGCAAATAATGGCGTGTTCAAGAACTTTACACGATTTATAGTGTTAATTTGTATGTTTTGTGACGCTAAATTTATGTGCATGATATTGAACAGAAATTCTCACTACTTTTTCGAGCTGTGTAGCTAATAAACTATTGTTGAGTTCAAAATGTTCTCGATCGTTTTTTTTAATCTTTACTTGGTGGTCCTAAATGTAACCGTTAGTAGCTTTCACACCAGTTTCGTATTTGTTTAAGTCTGATCATCAAACCCGTCTGATGTATGAAGGATCCAATTAGCGGAATGGAACAATGAGGTTATGCACCTTGTATCCTCCAACCGGCTAGTTTGGATGTAGATGAAGACGGAAACGATTTGAAAGGCGAGTTTATAGATCAAGAATTCCTTTGCATTTCATCTGCCATTGAAGGAAGAATTGTTACCGAAGTCAGACTCTGATGAACACTGCTCGCAATCATTTCAATCTGTTCAGTTCAACCAATTCTTCAGTCTGGGTCAAGAAAGATAGTGGAAACGATTTGCTAGGCGTTTTTTTTTTAAAGAAAAAAGTAAGCGAGGAAAACCTCACTTCCGAACATAAGCTAGCTCTACTGATCGAATAGACGAAAACGGAACTATTGAGTTAATGTTTTGAAGGGAACTTCACTAAATGCTTGTCTTTGGATACGGTTCGACCATGGAGCTGCTCTAGATTTCCCTCCATTGAGACGCCACTGCCAGCTGCACGACCAGCTGAGAATGCTTGGCATGGGGTTTGTTGGGCATCTTTATGCTACTAGCCAGCTCCCTAAATCTTGGATGAATAGCTCAGAATTCCTGAATATGCGGTTTGAAAGATAGTTTTGTCGTTAAGATGGAAGCGATTTGGCAGGCACTTTTACCGAAATTTAGCCTTCACTCAGAGCTTCATGCTGATTGGAAGTTTTCTGTTTCGCTAATTTTCTGTTTTAGCATGAAACCCACTTCACGTGAATTGCTTTATTTCATGACGTGAATTGCTTTTGCTAAATTTCAATACTATTTTTTTGAGCCACCTTAAAGCGATAGGGTGTGCCAAAAAAAAAATGGCCACAAGCAACGTCTGAAAACCAATGTTATAAATGGCTAATGCATCTATATCTGCTATCGTCTATCAACTTAGGTTAATGGCTATGGCTGTCAAATGAGGACATTTTACGACGTTAGTTCACAAATTTCGTTGGCGTATTCACTTTTCTTAAATGAATCTAGATACCATTTGCCTTGTGTGAGAAAAGCTAATTTTCTAGACTAATCGTCAATTCTACAAAGATGACTCAATCGTTCGGCATAATTTTGAAACACACAGTATTCCGCAATCCAGAAACTCGAAGCTCCCATCGGCTTTACATGGCACAAATTTCAAATTCCCTCACCCATCGTTGACATCGCGATTGGCACGGCACGCCACCGCACAATGTAGCTTTAATCTCGTTCAATTAAATTAGCCTTGCACGCCTTCCCCCTTTTGCTAATGAACGCTAATACGGAGCAAACATGTTCCAGCGGGTGCCTACGTACATACGTGGCCATCCTCTCGATATTCGTGCGCTGTACAATAATCTACCAGAAAAGAACACCCGAGCGAAACCATAGAGTTCATGGCCAGTGGCTGAGCTCCGGTCCATAATTGCTGACTGAAAATCTGCCAGTTCAACCATTTCGATCCGATTTCCCAAACGTGCGTGTCGCCGCGCTTCGCCGGGAGGGATCGACCTCTGTCTGTCTGTCTGTCTGGAGCAACCAGGTTACCATTTCGAGCGTTTTTCGCTCCGTCCGCTATCTGCCTCGTGTGAGCGACTGTTGTTCGAAAAAGATCGGGTGATTTTCCTCGATTTTGAATTTTTCAAGCTCAACTATTGGCATTTTGAATAGGAAATTCTAAATTCCATGTACCCACAAATGTACCCCACTGTGCTAGGATTATTGGGTTCCATTTTTCCGATAATCCCACTACTCGCTCCGTAGGATTATGAGCACATAACAGTCCGTATTTGTCGATTCATTCCAATCAAACGCTGTTCGTGTCTTCTACCCTCTTTCTCAGACTTTTTCGCCAAAACCAACGTAATCACACTCGAAAAAAAAACAACCGGAGAAAATCTCCAGAACAACTTACACAGTCTACTTCAAAGGCTGTGCTTCTTGTTGCTTTCTTCGTGTGAGTTGCTTTCTTGGCCGGACCAGGCACACATTCCCCTTCCGAAATTTTTCGGTGGTGTTCGCTGAGTTGGAAAGAACGATTTTTTCGCCTTTGAGGAGAAGCATTTACATAAAGACAACATCACTCCGGCTCATGTGATTCGAGGTCTCGGTTCAGCAAGAGGTGTTGCCACTATGTAAGCCCACCTTCAACTCCAGAACCGCTCCTTGAGTCGAGAATAAAGACGATTGGAAGGGGAGAGAAAGAAAGAGATATAGCCCGAACCCGAAGAATAAAATGTAAGGGCGCATTTGGGGTTATTGACACGCTGACAACGGCGATGACGACGGGCATCAGACACACCACAATAAAAGAAAACAAAATCTAGCTGAAACGAAACGAGTTGGGAACAGGTGGACTGTTTGGGGAGACCTTAGCGTTTTTTTGCCTTGAATTCAATCTGAGAAACGGTTGGTTCCAACTCGGAACATTTGGCTATCAAATTATTATCGTTCATTGTGGACTTGGGATAGCCAGAGTTAGACCAGATTTCCTCAGGAAACTCTATAAAACTAGTTCAGAAGTTTTCTGAGATCACTTGATATCTATTTCGAGCCACAGCTTTTCTTTAGGTTAGCCCGGCATTGGGGAATTACATGTTTCTCATGGCACCCTGAGCTGCTGGTCAAAATTTTAGCCAAAACAGTAGGCATCATTCAAATGTATGGAAAATGGCGAAGGTTGCAGGTTTGACCGCTAGGTGGCGTTTTAAGTGTTCAAGTACCGTGCAAGTTTGAGATTCTTAAAAGAAAATTTTATGCTCAACAGCTTTTTTCAAAACCTCAAGATGATATGAGTTAACCCAAAAAAGTTATTAGCAAATTTAGAAATGTGACGTCACTAAGGATCCTCACTTAGCTCAGGTCGGTCAAGGCGTAGCTACAAATCATGCTGGAGACTAGCAGGGTTCGATTCTCGGTCTGGTCAAGAAATCTAAAACTCCCTGGACAGGGTATGGTTGAACTTGTCAAACAATCATACTATAATGAAACCTGATAAGACCCAAGGAGGAGTCCTCTCAGCCCTACCCAAACAACCAAAAGTTCTCAAATCGATGGATTATGTTGAAATCCATTCGTTACTGCAATAATTAACCAAACTTCTATTCGCGTGCAATGTAAGCTTCAGCAGCATTCTTGACAACTTCTAAAGAAAACTTTGAAGTTCACGAAAGGTACTTTCAAGAGGTTGTAGAGAATGCTATTCAGCTCAAACAGTACCTCAAACGAACTCAACAAAAAAAAATGCAAAGGGTGTTTCGATCAAAATTTGGTCGACTTAAACTTGGCGCATTTCCCTTCACCGTGCATTAAAGCAGCATTCTTATCAACATCTAAAGAAAACTTTGAAGTTCACGAAAGGTTCGTTCAAGAGGTTGTAGAGAATGCTATTCAGCTCAAAAGGTACCTCAAACGAACTCAACAAAAAAAAAATAAACATAAAGGGTGTTTCGATCAAAATTTGGTCGACTTAAACTTGACACATTTCCCTTCACCGTGCATTAAAACATTTTGCACACCCCTCTTTTTGAGAACGTGTGCGTGTAGCATCATGCCTCTATTTTAATTTTGAGATTAGCACTTCAGTTATCAACATGTCGTCGAAGAAGAAGAAGCAATGCATCAAAATTTTGCACGAGCATGGTGAAAATCCAAACTTCTCTCACGCCAAGTTGGCGAAATTGTTGAATGTGGCTAAATCAACCGTAACCAACGTATTAAAAGTGTTCGGTGAACATTTGTCGACAGCCAGGAAAGCTGGATCGGGGGGATATCGAAAGCCGGAGGCCACAGCGACGACAAAAAGAGTTACCCGCTGTTTCGAGTGGAACCTCAACCTCTCCGTCCGAGATGTCGAAAAAAAAGCTGGGAGTGACGCCTTCAACTGTGGATAGAGCTTAAAATCGAGCTGGACTGTCGACTTACAAGAAACTGGTGACTCCAAATCGTCACAATAAACAAAACACGTCGGCCAAAGCACGATCGCGAAAGTTGAACACGACGATGCTGACGAAGTTTGATTGCGTGGTACAGGCCGATGAAACTTACGTCAAGGCAGACTTTAAACAGCTTCCTGTACAGGAATATTATACGGCAACCGGACGGGGAAAGGTGGCCGATACTTTCAAGCACATTAAGCTGTCAAAGTTCGCGAAGAAATATCTGGTGTGGCAGGCAATCTGTACCTGTGGCTTGAAGAGCGACGTTTACATTGCGATCGGAACCGTCAACCAGGAAATTTTATCTGAGCCCGTGCCTACAAAAACGTCTACTGCCTTTCCTGAAGCGACACAATTGTTCCGTTCTATTTTGGCCGGATTTGGCATCTTGCCATTACCATGTAGTCGCATGCTGCCAACAACGTTCAAGTGGCGCCCAAGGACAAGAACCCTACCAACACGCCAGAGCTCCGCCGAATCGAACAATATTGGGCCATCGTCAAGCGGAACCTTGAGAAGACTCAAAAAGCTGTTGTGAGCGCGAAAGAGTTCAAGGCAAACTGGCGTTCTGTGGCGAATAAAGTGGACAAGGAGAGTGTAGAAAATCTTATGGCAGGTGTTAAACGAAGGTGCCGGCTTCGCATTCGGTAAAAAGGAAGCTTAGCTGAATATTTCTCCTGTAGTCTGTATTAACGAAACTTCAAAAAGAAAAAGAATTTGACTTATTAATAAAAACTTTGATCGACTCATACATTACTGTTTGACCAAATTTTGATCGAAACACCCTTTATGCTCCAATTGGTTCACTGTAGAGGTAACCGCAGCATCGAACTATTCTTCAGGGCTTGGGGTTGCACGTTGATGTTGATTTGCTCCAGAAGATCAGGACAGTCGACAGACGGCCTTGCAAGATATCTGCGATTAACAAAGCCCTGGCTGTATCTCTACGGACTAATAGGGACGTTAATCAGATGGCAACGGCTTTTGTAGCTTAGCAAACGATAGGGATTCGTCCACGGTAGTTTACGTAGCGCAAATCTCTAAAACCGTCGATGAACAGCCTTTCATCTAACGACACCTTTGTTGTAATGTTGTAACGGGGAGTCCACACAACCGAGCAATACTCCAACATAGAACGACACAAGGAGCAGTACAACGATTTGAGGCAGTAGATATCCGTGAAGTCTTTGGTAATCCAGAAGATGAACCCCAGAGCGCAGGAGGTTTCGCCGACAGCGTACGACATATGCTGCCTAAAGGTGAGTTGGGTGTCCAGAATTACTCCTAGGCCCTTGACTTGACTGACATACTTGAATAGTATGTTTCTTGTGCGAAAACGAGATAACCGTGCATTTGGCCGGGTTGACATCCATGCGATTCAGATTACACCAGTCGGCAAAAGCATTCAGCTGACGTTGGAGAAAACGACAGACATCGAAGGCAGAGGTCATCTGCGTATGATAGTCGCGGTCCTTCAAAGGCCAAATTTACGTCGTTGAAGTAGATCAAAAAAAATCAACAGTCCCAAGTGACTACCCTGCGGTATACCAGACGGGGCTTTGAAGATGTAAGACTGACAACCTCCTATGACTTCAGCCAGACGATGGTCAGTGAGGTACGATTGAAACCATTGCAGCAGGCATCCGTAGATCCCAAGCCTGTCCGGTTTGGCAACAGAAGTTTGGCAACACATTTTCGGAAATACTGACGCGTTTGGTCAACGCAACGATGGAACGAGTGATGTGTGTCGTTCGAGTATCAGGAACACTCTCGAGATACCTTCGAATCTCGGAGAGGGTTACGGCAAGGTTATGGATTGTCGTGTTTGTTATTTACCCTTGCATTGGAGGGTGTGATTCGAAGAGCTGAGATAGACATGAGTGGCACGATCTTCAGGAAGTCTGTGCAACTATTTGGCTTCGCCGACGACGTTGATATCGTAGCACGTAACTTTGAGACGATGGCGGAAACGTACATCAGACTTAAGGCTGAAGCTGGTCGAAAACAAATACATGAAGGGAAGAGGCTCACGGGAAGACAATGTTAGCCTCCTACCACGAGTTCAGATTGACGGAGATGAAATCGAGGTAGTAGACAAATTCCTGTATCTAGACTCATTGGTGACCGCCGATAACGACACCAGCAGAAACATACCTAAGCGCATTATGGCTGGCAATCGTGCCTACCTTGAACTCCGAAGGACGCTAAGATTGACCAAAGTTCGCCGAACTACAAAGTTGACCGTCTACAAGACATTTATTAGACCGGTAGTTCTCTACGGCCACGAAACATGGACATTGCTAGTGGAGGACCGACGCGCCGACTACGATGGACTGGGCATGTCCGTCAAGGCGTAGCTACAAAGCAACATCATGCTGGAGTCTAGCAGGATTCGGTTCTCGGTCTGGTCTAGACAGCTAAAACTCCCTGGACATAGGGTATGTTTGAACTTGTCAAACCATCTGATTTCAAATATGTGATCTAAATTGTCGTATTAGGCCACAGTCACATCTAAATTGGAGTATCCGGAACATCCGATAAAATAGTAAATTCATTAGGCTCGCCCTAAAGCAATCCAATTCTTTTTTCAAAACCATTTGAACGTAAAATGTAAGAGGCAAAGCGATGTGGAGAACAAGGTACGGCTTTAAGTGGCCGTGTACTGGTCCACCGGAACTTCCGGAACATTCGTAAAATGTGATAATTCAGCAGTTCAAAACCCAAAAGGATGAAGTGGATTATTGAATTCTGCGATACTGAGTAGGTCTGTTTCCTTTCGAAAAATATATGACTCGAATTTTTCATTTTGTCATTAGGGTGTTCCGTTATAAAATAGGGTGGTTCAAAAAACTTAATTTTAGTAAATGTATATTTCAGTAGCCATTTAGAAGCAGTAAGCCACTTAGAACAAATTTTTTGGATCTCTTCACCAAGCTTTTTGAGGTTCCCTTGACCATTGACCAGTATGTTTCATTCTGACGGAGCTGTGGACAATTTGGTAGATTACAATCCTTGGGAACGTAAATAACGTTATTTTGCTCATACCAAGTGATTGTATCTTTGGCGTAGTGGCAGTTATGTCGCATATTTTCTCAGGAAAGGTAAGAGCCGCCTTTTGAGGCATTCTTGCCTTACGTTACGAAAATCTGAGATTTTAGCCCACAGGAACATATTGCTTGCCAGATCGGATATTTTTCAGGGAATTTGGTTTTATACCTCCGTTTCAGATGTTCAGGGGCATCTTTCCGGCTAGTTGCAGTGTAAAACTCCATTCCCGAGAGATATTTGGATATTTTGAAGCAGTATTTTTCGTCATCCATGACAATACAATGGAATTTGGTGAGAAGTTGTTCAAAACGCTTTCTGGAGCGTGTTTTCACCGACTTTTGTTGCTTTGCGTTACGATCTGGGTATATTTGAGCTTTGAATGATCTCAATCCAGCCTTAAACTTTACTTTTTGCACAAAATCGGTTGATATTTGCCCTTTGTTTTCGCAACTGTCCATGTTAACACCTTTGGGTTTGCCTGAAAAGCAGCAAGGACTCTTTTATCCTTCCTTGTGTTGCGTTGCCCATGTTCATCACGACTTCCACCTTTTTTTTGACAGTAAGACCCTCTTTATAACGTTTAATTACATCTGCAACAGTTGATTTTGGCACATTTACCGATTTTGCGATGAATCGAAAAGTAGAATTGGGATTTTCCAAATATTTGTGCAAGATAGATTTCCTGCGTGCTTCAGATAGTCTTGAATACAGAATGCGATGTGTGTGATTCGCGCTTTTCTATGGACATAACGTGTTTCATCCCATTTCGTAGTGATTTGACTAAGAAACAGGATACATACTTTGTCCGGATTTTGGTGTGACCGGCCTTAAGTCAAAATGACATTTGTTGGGTTTTAATTATCAACTTCTGGAAGATAAATAATGACAAAACATCATCCGCAGGCTTTTTACGACGCAGCAAACATGGTGAAATAAATTTAACGAATGAAGTGACAACCAACACTGAAAGTTTTTCGCTTTGAAATTTCGAAGTGGCACTGCATCTTTCACAGATACCAGGATGTGAGTATAACAGGGAATTGCACCAGCAATCTATTTTTTTAGCAATCTATATTTTTCCTTTTTAAAAATGTATGTTAAAAACCGTGTCACTCGTGAACGAAAGTGATGCACAATCCTTCAGATATTCCACATATTCCGGATGAACCGGAAGAACATGCAGTAATCAGGCAAAATCACAAATTGGTTGCTAAAGTAAATTCGTTCTCACATTACATGTAAATTTATTCGAAAATAAATGCATGAATGTATCAACCTATCGTGATATCTGACTCTTTCAACACTTTCCTGGGATTACTAGGAATAAGAACCCGGATGTGGTCATTATGGTCCTGAAAATTTATATCATCACTATTGCACTTATTTTTGATTTCTCATGTTATTTGATATGTCACATGATAAGTTTTGATCCAATCTGAATCTGGCCACTTTCCCGGTAGTAGTCGGAACATCAACCCGGATGAGGCATTGTAGTTCTGGACTTTTGATCATGACCATTGGACTTTTGTTTGAATTCTCATGTGATTTGAGGTGCCGAATGATGGGTTTTGATCTTAGGCCAAAATTGGCAAAATTCTGGAACCAGAACCGATTCCAATAATTTAAAAGCGAAGTATAGGACTACAGTACCTTGCATATGGGGGTTGTTTCCCCCATTTTTTTGGAAAGCTGGTAAAAATATCTTCAAAATAAACCTCACATTTTATATGCGAGTAAAAACTTTGCAAAATTGTAGAGAGCACAATGTTCATCCAATCTTCATAAAATTTTGGAAAAAGAAATTATGTAACAGTGTACAAAATTAGAAACATAAATTTCTTGTAAACTGAGGAAGTTGATTTTTCGACTTTTTTTTTCGCCTTGGAATCACTGTGCATCCTACACGGAACTGAAAAACTACCTAAAATTAACTTCTTTTGTAGTAACTGTAATTGTGTTAACTTTATTTTTATTACATTTGGCTTGAATGCCCTCAATGTGATCTTTAAAAGTTAATTTTTGATCAAGTATCAGTCCAAGATATTTTACTTGACTTGACCAAGAAATAGGAACTCCGTTCATAGTGACCATATGACTATTACTTGGTTTCAAAAATGCAGCTCTTGGTTTGTGTGGAAACATTATAACTTGAATTTTGGAAGCATTAAGAGAAATCTTCCATTTTTGAAAATAATCTGTAAAAATGTCGAAGCTTTTTTGTTGCCTCCTGGATATAACACGAAGACTTTTTCCTTTAGCGGAAATGCCTGTGTGATTAACAAAGCAAGATTTTTGACAGCCCTGAAGTAATACCCTCAAAAAAGTTTTTTAAATAGTGTTTCAAAAAAGTGAAAGTGAACACGGTTAGGTAAGAATGTAGGGTTTGCAGATTGAACCCTGTTGGTGTCTGCAGGAAATAGTATTTGCTTCTCGTTGAGCATTTGAAGTAGCAGTTGCGGATGGAAAAACCTGTCCGCTGTTTCTACCGACGGTTTGGAAAGAATTTGTTCTTTGCTGATCGATGTTACCAGCTGCAGAATGGGTAGTAGCTGTTCTGGAACATGTATTGTTTCCTACCTGGCGTTTAGTGTGCGACTCCCAAAAATTTGATCATGGTTTTCACCACAATTTGAACATTTAAATTTTTGAGGATCCTCCTTCACAGGACAGCCATCAACCGTATGGCAATACTTTGTTCCGTGACCCCATCCCTGGAGCTTACGGCACTGGGTGAGACATTTGGAAATTTGCTCCAGTCTCATTGAAATGTTCCCACTTCACTCTGACCTGGAGCAAAAGGCTTGCTTTTTCAAAAGCCTTAAGGTTATTAAGTGCAATTGACTTGAAGGGAACTAAGAAAAAAAATCGTTTGAGATCCCTCTGCGAGAATCGCCAGGCCGGGATTTCGTTTTCATTTTAATTACTTGAACTGGGCTAGTTCCAAGTAATTTTATCAACTCGTTTTTGATTTCTTCCACAGATTCACCACTGGACAGACCTTTTAAGACAACCTTGAAAAGACGCTTAGCTTTGGTGTCGTATGTGAAAAAATGGATACTCAAGAAGACGTTTGAATCCGTCCAAGGTTTGTGCAAGCAAACGGCATTCACGTCGTCTGGAAATTTGAAGGGAATATTTCACATCTTCAACAAATGTTAAGATTTCTTTGCGAAAAGCATGGTAATCCGAAATTGTCACTACATTAGGATGAACTTTTTCCTTTCTCAATCGATAAAGTTTATTCAAATTTTGGTTCGATGATGGATCACTCTCATCATCTGTGAGCATATCAAATTGATTACTCAAACATTGAGTTGCTCCATTTTTTACTAAAATTGAGTGACATTTCCGTGTGAGAAAAAGAGAAAGGAATACAATTCTACTCAGTCACTGATTAGAATGGAACGGGAGTGCAAGGTTCAAGTCTCGGGATTGAATTGGAAAATCGTAACTTTCACCCGAACACGCATTTTAAATTCCCAAGAGTTAAGACTCCCCATGCGACCTATTCCATCGGATTTTCGAACCGCATTTCTGGGTCAAACGCCGAGTTACGAAGCTCCATCGCGAGATGAACGATGACACCGAGCTGCCTTTCCCCACATGTGCGATGCTGCGCCTTACTAGATCGCTCTCATCGATTATCCATGGAAGATTTTCGAAGCAATCTTCCCCCCACAGACACCACACGCACAGCAATGTGCGTAATAATTTCTCCGCGACCAACCGACCGGGCTCGGACTCCAAACGTGAAAGCTGTGCTGTGCTAAAATGATTGACTTAATGAGGTCTCAACCCCCTCGCTCGCTCCCCGGTAGGCTGGCGCAGGTAACCAGTTCCCGAAGTGTGACTCCGATCAACCCGAGCCAGAAGCAGAAGGGGGGAGGAAGAACTTGTTTCGCATTAGCTCCTCTCGTTCAAGGGGCGATGGTAAATCGATGGCGAGTCAAGCCGGCTTTGATCCACCCCAAATAGGCCGCTGCGCTTCGCGTTGTCACTTCCAAGTTGTCGTTCCGACCGGGTCGCGGCAGTTCGAAATGCGTGGAATATAAATAATAGCAATATTACCGGGGGGAATTACGGGCCACGGATATGGACGTGTGCAAGCATGGGGTAAACTGCAGCGCACGGTTGACAGTGCGATGACTCGACGAAGGAATCTACCTACTCTGGCTGCGTGCGAGATATGAGCGCTGCGTGTTCAAGGAGGAGAGAAGGGGACGGGAGTATAGAACATACAACAACGCGCGAAGAGCAACAAGAAGGAACACCAAAGAGCAGAGAGTGAAGCACAGAGGCAACGACGGAAGCAGCGGTGGCGGTGGCAACGACGACGACGACGACGGCGAGGTCAACGCACGTAATGATGTGTGCGAGAGTGCGGAACTTGCCAGCCGCCAGCCGCGAACCACAACACACTATATGTATATAGTTTGTTCTTTAGGTTTTTATACTGTTGTTGTTGCTGTTGCTGCTGCTAAATGCGAGTTTAAGGCCCATGACTTTGGGGTGCGATGTTCTTCCTTGAATGCAAAAGCTCCTTTCCAAAATGTGCAAAGCAGGTCGGTCGGATCAACGACTGTGTCGAGGCAGTTGCTCCTTGATATCCCCCTACCCGTGTTTTGACGGCGAATACGCTCGACTTACCTGAGTGTAACACCAATTTTCCGCAACCGGTGTGTTGACTTCTGGCAGAGGGGGGGATGGCACTCGACTGACCGCCATTGTGCTGCTGGAAGAGTGCAGGTTGGAGGTGACTCTAGCCGTTTGCCCTGCCGGACAGTCACTCACTACCGGCAATCTGAAAATGAGAAGAAAGAAGGGGGAGAAAGAAATAAGGTTAGTGATTTGATTCATGAAACGTGCGATGCGTAGGGTGCACCCCCTGTGAAGATTAGGGACCACCAAAGAAGATCTCCGTGGCTAATCGTTTATTGACAGACTTTTCAAAATTCTCGGAACAGACCAACAGCTGCTTCCTGGCCCAACAAAAGCAAGAAGACACGAGGAAAAAAAGGATCATCGTCCGACAGAACGACAAACCGACAGAAAAGAGAAGCGATTTGTTCATGTTTTGCCCTGTCCTTCTCGGTTCGTTACGTTCACATTCACGTTCCACATTCATATCTGCGCTCTTTGAGCGTTTGAGAGGTAGATGATACACAACAGCCGAAATCATTTTTATTGATTTCCAAGAGTTGAAGGCTGTTTGCATTGGAAACGAAACCAAGGTTGCGAGAGCAGCCCGAAATAATTTATTAACGTTTAGAGAGGAAGGGCCTTGGCCGGCAGAACAATTCAAAAAGTGCCTTCATAACGTTTTGGGGGGTTGGTGTTTCAATGAATCAGGTCAACGGCCTTGAACCCCTCGTCGATGCTATGGCTCGTGATAAGTTATTGCTCCGTACCTCACAGTGTAGTAGCTAAGCCAACTGGAATCGTCAGCGGACGTCATCTAGACAACAGTTGCGACAACACGTGCGATCCACAACAACACTGCGACGACATGTGCTAAGAACTTGTGAATCCGTGCGTGAATTAAGCTCTTGCCATCTATATCACTGTCTTCTTCTGTTCACCCGGTTTCACTGTATCTTTCACACACACTCTCTACTTCTCTCTCTCTCTCTCTCTCTTTCTTTCTCTTTTGTGCCTTCTCTTCTTCTATTCCTTCTCTCGTCTTCCTTCACTTCTCTGACACGGTTTCACTGTTTTCCAACTACTCAAACTACTGGTGATTGCCGTTGTTGGTGGTGACCCTTATTAAACGACACAGAAACTCGCTGGAAAGGGGGCTACAGCATATAATATTTCCTCTTCGGGCGAAACCAAACACAAAACACCCCACCGCACTGTACTTTCCTGAGAAATCACTTTTTTATTCACTGCAAGTATTTTTCGAAAACACTATAACACACTCTACCATACACCAGTGCCAGTAGTGCCTGCCAGTTTACCAAACACGTCACACACTGTATAAGCGAAGCCTTCGTCCGTGTTCGAAACCCGCTGAACCGACGACCGTACGCTCCTGATGGCTGCCGAAACTGTCTTCCGAAAGCAGAGATCTCAAACCGTCAACCGCAAAAATTTTCTTGATAAAGCAAATAATACTCTGGTAAAAACCTGAAGAGGAAGTCACCCCAAAAATGCCGAGAACCGACCGACCGACCGAGAAACGGGGCCGCAACTAGTGCACAGAGTATTGTATGTCGAAGCGCGCACACCAACACCTCAAGACTGCCTCTAGTTGGCGCTGAGCAGGTTTGCGTTGGCCTGCCACCGCTACTGTAGCTAAAGCTCCGACAAAATCCTCTCTTGCTCTCGCGTGCGCTTATGCTCTCGCTCACACGCTATACGCACCCATCTCTCGCACGCTCACCGTCTTCCCAGGCCAGGGTTGCCAAATGCACGGATTTATCTATCACATCAAATTTTTTTCGCTGAAAATCAGCAAAATTTTGCTGAATTTTGCCAAGCTGAATTTTCAGTAATCATGATTGTTATTGTTATTGTTATGGTTAGGTGCATAAATCGTGCCTCTAACTAAGGCGTCTATGCATCATATTAATCCTTCCCGTTGCACGTGTCAGCTTGTGCGATACTCTAGACACACAGTGGGTGATCGTATCCGGGTCCTCCACTGGGTAGGCGCAAGTGTCCGCCCAGTGTCTGGTACATTAATTCATCGTTTTGCCTAACTAAAATACTTATTACATAAAAAAGTTTTGAGAAACCCGTGTGTAAAACGGCTAGTCGGCAGTAATTTAAATTGCACTCATCTGGCCATAATAATTTGTAAACTCCAAACCGAATTCTTCAAAGTATTATAAACATTAGAAACATTTCAGAATGGGACCGATTAAAAAGTCCACATTTATACCGTTTGGATTCTGAGTTTTAGAAACATTCCATAAACCCATCTTATTAAATATTTATTCCGTTTTTTTTTGGGCAGTTTATTTATTTATTTGTCATCGTCAATCAGTTGTAGACCATTTTAATTACAATAATTACTTTACTTAACTTGAACCTAGCACTCGCGGAAATATTGTTTTAATTTTTCTTTCGACATTGTAAAATCTATACTATTGCGATGGATATTGTAACTAGCCATCATTTGGTTAATCGGTCCATATTTTGCAAAGTTCGTACGATGATAATTTGGAATATTCATGATACAAACCAAAGTATTGCCGATCACGATCTGCTTCTGAAAATGTTGTGTATGTTCTTGAAAAAAAACTTGGCAAATAAATTGCATATTTCTTTTGTATTATTACTTTCACTATTGTCCAAATACATACGGGATGGAAGATTGTCTGATTTTAATTTGGTATTCACGTAATTAAAAAAGTTTTTTGGGCAACATTTAATTTCACGTTCAACTTTTGAACAAAACTCTTCAAATGCAACATTCATAGCCCATAGGCGTGGCTGGATAGCTCAGTGGTTATCCGTTCTGCTTACTGAGCAGATGGTCGGGAGTTCAATCCCAGACCCACCCCCTTCTTTGTCATTTGTCACTTGCCTCTTTTTATCACCACTAGATTTAAATTAAAAAGCAGTCTACTGCGCTTTCTTTGATCGCATCACTTACCACAGTTTATCCATGATCTAAAAATAACCTGCCTCACTAACACAAAAAATATCCTTCCCTTGACAATTGTGGAGACGCAGAGGTAAACACGGTCTCTAACCAACGATTGTCAAAATAACCATCCTTCCCCCTTTCCCAAAAGACCGTGAGGACGTGGCCGGCGCCGGTATTGATCTATAAATAAAATGAATTAGTGAACTTGTACATTGAAGATGTAAAGCTACTCCCAAGCTCCATCTATGTGGTTCTCTGTGCAATTTCACTAGTTCTGGTCAGTAAAGGAGTAGCAACTACGCTACGCACGGCCTTTAAAAAAATGCAACATTCATTGCCAAATGAAATTTATCACAAATGTTCAAATAGCTTTCTAAATTAACGGAACTGTTATGTTTTTGTAAATCTTATGCGCTTTTTGTTAACGGTTTTTTTTTTATTTTTAATTTGTTAATTGAACCAAACTGGATCCTTTGAGAATACTTTTCGTCTACGTCTTTTAACTGGTACTTCTTCCTGGATAACTGCAAACAACTTAGTGTAGAACACTTCAGTTGCACTTTCAACATTATCTTCATTCCTAAATACAGTTAGCCAATCAGGTAAGTTTAGTTTGCTTCTTATGTTAGCATAAATTGCTGATTTATAGTCAAGAACTTCCTCAAGTCCGCAATCAGGCGATTCATTTCCTTGTACAAAAAGAGAATACTCTGTTGCTGTGTGAAAAACTTCATTTCTCCATATTGGAGTCAATGATTCACTAACACAGAAGTCAAGAACAGTTCTGATGATTTTTCACATGGTTTATTTGATGAAGTCCTAAATCAGCAATATTGTCAAATATGAAATTAAGCGTCTTATTTTCCCCACTTATTGGAAGTAAGATGCTGTCATTATCAATGTTAGCAATAAAATCAAAGTTGGTTAAATGCACCATATATATGTATTTTTACTTCAGGGGGTAAACAAGACACAATTTCTTCGGCATTAGTAAAAAACTTATCATATACTTCGTTTCTCACCTGCACTTTTGCCTATACATTCTCAAATTCTTTCAAATTTGTTGTAGTAATTATTTCGGAATTGAATTCAGTTGAAGTTGCAATTAAAACTCCACCTCCTGACTTTTTTTTCTGACCATTGATAATTACGGTAATCTCTATAAACATTATAATTATTACCAAAAACCTCTTCTCTTCTTACACTCCCATTCCGACTGGTTTCATTTGCTAGAATCACGGTGTAAAAACAACTTAGAACTTTATTTTGAATTTCGCTGATCTTAGCAGCGCTTTTCATCCGATTAAAATTTTGACAAAACACTTCATCATACCCAAACTTTTCTGCTCGAAAGAAATAAAAATTGTTATTGTTATTGCTTAGTCCACCCCGGCAGGCAACTAACCGCCTATCTGCACCTAGATGGTTAAGGATAGGTGGAGATTGATAGGGAAAATTTAGAGAGGAGTTACCTTGAGTAGTAAACTGAAAAGAGATAAGCAGAACGAAAAACTAAACAAAACCAAATAGACAAAATAAAACAGGATATTGGGTATTGTCTTCAAAATTTGGTAGAAATACCCCCGGATAGTTGAAGAGCTAAGATACTAAGATTGATTGTTGCGGGGTGTCGATGATGGTTGATTATAATTATGTGCTGGACACTATAGGCTGAAACGAGCATCGAATGCCCTACTAGCACACTTGTTGCCATTCGGTTGAGATAACATAAATATGAGTTGCTAAGTCATAATCAAGTTACTGCAACTAATTATGATCGTAGTGTGCTGTTTGATTTCCTTCTTGCCGTACACTGGCGGAACTTTAAATACTTTCTCTTTATATCTAACATTCTAGCAAAAACAGTAATGTGCACTCTTGGTGCCTCATTTGTGTTGGGTAGAATGAGAATAGCTGGCATAGCCATAAATCAGAAAATCAGGAAAAAAAAGTTGCACGATCATTGCATTTAATCAAAAAAAAACTATCGAATGGGGCGAAGTTGCATCCACGAATAGACCCAATTTGGTGCTTATAGAACGAAATTACATCCATATTCCTAGAGAGTTTTCGTCTTAATAAAGTTAGTTGTTAAGTTAGTCGTAGTTTAAAATAACAAGCGTCTTATGGAGCATATCTTTGCCTCCAAATAACTAGTTGAATTCCTTTTGTAGCTCAATTACTTTCTGAGTAACAATGAAAAATGTAACCGATCGCTGCATATCAGGCTAAGGTATGGGACATATACCCTACCATTATTACTATACACCAACGTGGTCCTATACGAGAATCTCGCGGTTATATCCCTGATATAACCTACCTCTAATTTTCGTAAAAAAGTGGAAAAACTCATTTTTTTAAAGAACGAATATCCGTTTTGTTAGACTGTGTGATGTAGGGTAACCGATAAATACACTTAAGCCCTATTGAAAAGACTGTTTTGTATAGGCTGATTAAAATCAGTGTCAACATTAGGCTTTCGTAGTTATTTTTTTATGAACAAAAGGTCACATATACAAATTAGTCACTCTGTAAGGAAGACGAGCTTTATCTCTATCCACTGATATATTCAGTTTGAATGAATTGTACTCAACTTCCGCTAAATTAGCAGACAAAGTATTTGTTTACAAATCAAACCTAATCAATCTGTTTTTTTTTTTGCATTCAACTCGATAGCATTATAAAAAAGAAGTGCATAAGCATTCAGGTACCTGTAAAGTTTCCATTCTACTTTTACAACACAAAGTTTAAAGCAAAGATTTTTGCAAAGATTGTCTACAGTAAGCACAGATAAACAAGATTTGTTTTGGAAAAAATTAAGGATCGGAACGAAAAATAATGTGGCAACCCTGCTTCCAGCGCAATGTGCGGCACCCGCTGCTGATTCTCTTGCTCTCCGGTTTCTCTTCTTTATCATCGAAACTAACGTTCTCTCACGATCGTTCGCGTTCTTGGTAATTTGTCCGTTTATCTCCTACTTCGTTGACACCCCCATTAATGCTCCTCCAACATCATCATCATCATCATCATCATCATCATTATCACCGTTTTCGACTTCGTCGTTAGAAATGGATTAATTTTAAACGTTCTGACACCCCCATCGATCATCAACCAATCATCGACACTGGCCGCGTTCTTGTATCGCATCCTAAGACAACAACAGGTGATTGACTGCTGGCTGGCTGACTAAAATTTAATCGAACTTCCCGTTTCTCCAATCGCTCTCTTTTTTTTTGCTCTGCAAAAAATTCGCAACAATTCCAGTTCTATTTTGAAACATTTTATCAGTCACCTCCAGTCACGCTGTAATTGACCACACCACCCAATCGCAAATGGTTTACATGCGCTCGATGGGTACACGCGCCAACAAATCCGTTGTCAGGAACCGAGGGAAGCGTGACAAGGATGAGGGGGGGTTCGATATCGATTTGTCTTCCTCGAAAAATTAGCAAGGTCGCACGGGGGTAAGCGCTTCTACACCGCATCGTACGATATCCGTTCGAGTTCAGAGGGTGATAACTTCTTAAATGTGTCGTCGTCGTCGTCGTCTAGGATCAGCTAATGCTCCTCGATAGAACAAAACGCCAATGACGGTGAAGCCAGCAGAAACAGAAGCAGTAAAGGCAGCAGGAGGAGTCACTGAACGGAAGACCTTGAAGCATTGCTGCTTGTGCTGCTCTGATGCCACACTTCGTGCTCCTGCCACTACTATCGCGTCTCTGTGCTGATATTGTGCTGCTGCTGCTGCGAGGAGGCATCAGTGGCCTGCGGTGTAAGCTTGTGATGATGACGGCTGGTTATAACTGTGTTGACAATGTGTGTACTACTGCTGCTGCTGCTACTGCTGGTGATAAGGATTCGCAATCCACTCAGCTCGCTTCGAGTGCTCCCACACTCCCGTTTTTTTGTTATTTCTCGTTTCATCTAGAGGTGTACCTTGTTCGGCCAGATTCCCAGTGTGTTGGTGTGAATATAGATTGAGAGTCGAATTTGATACTTCTCTTTGCGCAAAGTGTGATGATTTAGCAAATTCGGAATGTCTGATGAAGGTCGTGCACCCATATTTTGGGGGGGTTCAGGGGGATTATGCCACGATGACGACGGTGGCAAAGGTTTCGCGTGCGCTCGCACACAGTTAGTTAAATATTTAATTCGTTCGTTCGGTGTATTTGCGATTTATTTTCGTTACTCTTATTTACAGAAGACGACCTCTAGACTGCTTGCAGTCGACTCAGAACAAAACAAAAAAAAAACAAACACTCATGTTATCCTCGCCACAGGCAAGTTTGGGTTCAAAGTCTTCGTTATTCTCGAATGCCATAATAGGTTATTTGACTTTATCGATGTTGGCTATTTTTACTGCATAAATTGGATTACTTTTTCGAGGAAAGCAGCTTTCTATTATAGAGAAAAATACGATGAGATATGTCGAAAGCGGACAGGAAAAATTCTGAATCCCCCATATGCCATATTCAGCATTCGTGTTTTCGACGTAACTCACGAACTTCTTAGGCGAAGGATATGCAGACGAAATAACTGCTGAGGAAACGGATCTAGACATTTTTCCAGACTTGACTAATTCCGGACCGCAAACAGGAATGGTTAATAGTTTTTATACAAAGGATTCTAATGAGCATTTCCAGAAACGCCAGAAACGCAAAAAAATATATTGATTTTGTCTCGACAGTTTCGGGTTTTAATGAAACTTTGTCGATATGTAAGTTTATACCCATGATAACGTTTTTCATTTCAAATAAAAAACCTAAAATTTCCTAGACTAATTTCCTATAAGGGCTTATGTAAAATATGAATTTAATGTTTTTTTAAATCATTACATGTAAACGATTACTCTGATCAAAATGTCGTCTGAGAAGAAGTTGTAGGTCATCAAATGTTCTTTAAAAAAAATACACTGAAACTAAAAATATGTGAATTCATGCTAAAAAAACATAACACATTGATTTTTTTGAAGGCTCTCAACATCGAATTTAAAAAAAAATTAACTTGATGTTATACACTTTGATTGTTGTTTTTTGTATTCTCCCATGCGCGGAAGTAACGATCTTTGATGAAGTTTGTCAGAAGCAGATAATTTCTCATCTCCATGCGAAGCGCTAGGAGTGGACGGTAATTTATTGCTAGAACGAATAGACACGAAGAAAAAGTGTATTGATAGTTCCGTATAGGGCAACGGAAGGCTTTAAAAATTTAAAGATACTAGTTTGAAAACGAGCGGAGAATAAAAGGTTATGTGCCTGATTCGGATACTACCGTTCAATGCACTTCGCTCGTTTTCAAACTTGTATTTTTCAATTTTCAAAGCCTGCCGTTGCCCTATACGGGACTATCAATACACTTTCTGTTCATGTCTATTCGTTCTAGCAATAAATTACCGCCCACTCTTAGCGCTTCGCATGGAGATGAGAAATTATCTGCTTCTGACAAACTTAATTGAAGTTATATCCTAAAATCTGGTAAACAGTTTGAGACGGTCGCTTCTTTCATTTTTTGAATTCTTGTTTTTAATTTTTTATAGATTTTTTTAAATTTCATGAAGTTTATAATATAATTTTACAAAAATAGACTCTACGTATTCATCTTGATAAAAAAGAATATATAATTTTTTTTTCGTAAACCCAGACGTTCTGAAGTTATTGCGAATTCTATTAAAAGGAAATTTTGTTGTAACAAAATCTTTCTCAGGTATGGAGGCTGTCAGTTTACCCGTTTCTGTTTAGACGCAACGGAAGCGATGCAAACTGATGCTATCTATAGTAAATGATCAAACTCAAACTTCTTTTTTTTTTGTGCAAAAACGGTTAATACCTTTATTGGGATTTTTTAAGCCTCTCGTTGAGAAGACAGTTAAATTTTTATTTACACCCGTGTCTGGAACGAATTTCGTCTAGGTATATTTCTATACAATAGAGTCTACCATACATTTGAAATGAAGATTGGTACAAAGTCAACAAATTGCTATATATCTGGAAGTTCTTCGCCTTTTCAATTTAGTGTATCTTTCATAGCTTTTCTTATTTATTTTTAAACATTGATAATACTTTCAAGTGTTGTAAACCTCTTCCCAAATCGAAGAAGTGTGTTTTAGAGACTAGAAACTTGATAGATGGTGCTATGGAAAAAATAATATCTTTAGGTTGTAAGATACCATTGGATAATTCGATGCGAATCTGCAATAAGTGTCATCCCCTAGTTTATCGTTCCCAACAAAAACCACCACCATCGAATGATGAGGAAGTGCCTTTTACCAATGGTGTGCGATCAACGAGACCTGTAGATATGATAAGTGCATCCGTTACGTCTCTAGCTTCATCGACTTCAGCGGAGTCTGTTGTTAATAAAATAAGTTTGTCATATAACATCGAGACATTCAACAATGGCATCATGGGAATTTGTGTATCGCCAATTTCAACGAAATAAATGAGAAGTGCTTCCTACCCCCAGCAGAAAACCAAGGAAATGATGGATGGAGTTAAGCGTCATATATTTGACGTTTTGGAATATGAGGACCAAACAAATCTTAACGTCAAGGCTAAGGACTACGAGGTAATAATGAACCAGTTAAAGGAAAAATTTGCCGATCCTGAATGTACTCGCGATCAACAATTTCAAATTTTGTCCATATTGTCAAAGTCTTGGGCTGCGCAAAGAATCGTGGATGAATTCAAAGTCAGCAGATACACTGCAACACAGGTAATTCTGTACGATACACAATTTAGAACAGACTTTTATCATCTTCGCGCGTGCAGGAATTGTTCCGATACGTCAGCATCAGAAACAGCTATTTTAGAAAAAAAATTAGAATAGAATGAAATTAAAGAAGTGTCATTTGAACAGTGGATAACGACTGATAGGTGTAATATTGAATTAAAGACTTTACCATCAGAAGAGTTTGCTTCCTTTTTTATGAAAAAGATTGATAAATTAATATATCATGACTGTATAAAAAATAAGCAAAGTAAATTTTTAAAAACAAAAACGGAAACGCTAGAAGATGGTGAAATCATAGTTATTTGTGATATTTCTGAAAACCACACATTTGTTCTTCAAGATGAAGTGCAGAGTTATTATTGGAATAATGCTCAATGTACAATACATCCATTTGTAGAAAGCTTTGAAGCATGACACAGTAGCAGTTCAGTTGTTTATCTCAAAATTATTGGAATATTTAAAATTACAAATTTCTATTAAAAAGATTATTTTTATGTCAGACGGAGCAGCGTCGCAATATTAAAATTAAAAAAATGCCTCTGTGGATTTAAAGATAGACATAATATTGAAATTGAATGGCATTTTTTTGCAACTTCACACGGAAAGAGTCCTTGTGATGCGATCGGAAGTACTCTAAAGAGAATGGCCACTAGAGCAAGTTTAGCTAAGGAACACGAACATCCTATCACGAATACTAGACAACTTTATGACTGGGCAAATAATCGAAAAGAGGATCATGAAACAAAAATGACATTTTGCTATGTTTCCACGGATGAATACAAAGAGGCCGAAAAGGAATTCGATCCGATTTTTAACAAAGCAAAACCAATTCATGGATTTCGAAAAATTCATTCTTACATTCCAGTTTCAAATAACCAAATTTCAGTTAAGGTATTTTCTAATTCTAATAATGAACCCAAAATATGTAATGCATTCAAATGATCTGCAATGTACTAAATTTAATGAAAATTGAAAACAAAAACAACATTGTATGAAATACTGCTTTTTCTCTCCCTAAACAAAACTATCCGAAACATACACATATCCAAAAAGTAACGGATAAGTCTGACTGCCACTGTGTCTGAGAATTGCCTGTTTTTTAATAATCCTTTATGAAAAACACATTTTGTTCTGGACATCCTGACAAACAATCAAAAAGGGTCAAAAAATGGCAAAAACATAAATATCGGTTATTAAAATTCGCAATAACTTGAGAACGGCTAGGCTTACTAAAGAAAAAAAAAGAATCTAGTTTTGGTATATTTTAATTAAAACATTATCATTTTGAGCAATTTTAAAATATATATATACTCATCAGGGCTATATAAACGTGACTTCTGGGGAGACGTGCAACATAAAAAATTAAAAAAGTATGAAAAAGTCTGATCGGATCTTAAACTTTTCACCAGCTTTAAGGACATAACTTTAGCATTTGAAAAACTAAAAATTAGCAGGATCGAAGGGCGGGTCCTCTGAGAAAATCAAAGTTTTATGTTTTTTAAGCATAAATTTACGAATTTCTTAGTTTAAGTGTATTTTTTTCTTGAAGAACACTTCATTACCTACAACTTTTTTCAAGACGACATTTTGATCAGATACGTCGTTTTCGAAAACAAAAGTTTTGAAAAAATAAAATCCACATTTTATATAAGCCCTCATTGAAAATTAGTCCAGGATAATTTCGGACTTTTTTATGGAAAACAGAATGGAAATGGAAATAGAAACCAAGATATGGACAAAATTTCATTCAGATCGTAGAGAGTAGGGCCCAACCGGTTTGCTATTCTGACTGGAAATGCTCTAATGTTATTTTACAATCAGCGTGTGAAATCTTAGTATTTTGTCAGTATTTTAATCGAATGAGAAGAGCTGCTAAGATTAACGACATTCAGAAAAAGATTTTAAGTTGTTCTTACACAGTGATTCTTGCAAATGAAACTAGCTATGATGAAGGTGTAAGAAGCGGGGAGGTCATTGGTAATACAGTTATACCTCAATATAACGTAACTATTTTATGCCCCTATTTTTTTCGCGGTTTAAATTATTAGCGTGATTTATCTATCTGTATACATAAAAATAAATTCCTGTCTGTCTGAGACTCGGGAACTACTGCAGCGATCGGCGTGAAAATATGTATCCACGAGTTTTTGGGCCGGGAAAGGTTCTTATGATCATCCTGTTAATTAAGAAAATGGAACCAAATTTGGCATGTGAGGGTTTTTGGAGGGTGAATTTTTTTCGGGTAATCAAAAATCCTTTCAATGGCACAAACTCAAGGCTGTCATAAAAAATGGCTGAATCGCGCATTGCTGAAGATGTTATCTGTTGATGCTCAAACAAATTTTTCTTCAATATCCTGTGTAAATGTAAGAGCTATTTGGAATAGTTTCAGCGGGTCTACAATGCTGCCAACGGATTGTGGGAGTATTTGTGTCATTAGAATTCTGCCCTGTTGGTAGAACTTTGTTTAAAAAAGTATAGCCGTAAGAACAGTTAATGGGTGAAAATAAACGCAACACATGGTGTGTGTGAGACCCAGAACCCAGATAAGCTTCGTTCTCTTTCACGACTTAAAAATCGATTAAAGTTCTGTCCAGTTAGAATCTGGAATCACGTATTGTGTTGCAGCGGCTCGGAAAGTGACCGCTGCAAGAATTCTTTTACAACGGTTTGTTTACCTAGGCACTCACTTGCTGTGGTATAAATTTCACAGTGTTTCGTGCTGTGAGTCAAACGTTATTCCAGATGGAAGCCGAGAGGAGAGGAAAAATACTGCACACCGCAATAAAATCGTTGAAAATCGCCAAATCAACCGTGTATGATGTGCTCAAACGTTTCAGGGAGCGAAAGAGCGTGGATCGAGTGCCTGAAGGTAATCGTCGTAGCGGAACATATGACCGCAAGCTGAACCAGAAGGTGTTGAGAACCGTCAGAGCAAACCCTGGACTATCAGATAATGAAATCGCACAAAAATAAGCTGCTGCTTGCAGTACCGTTCGAAGAATTCGTTTGCGAGCAGGATATCGTTCTTATCGAGCCAGCAAGCAACCAAACAGAACGTTGAAGCAAAGTTTTGTCATCAAAACTCGAGCTCAGAAATTGTACCAGCAGGTTTTGACGAAGTACTAAGGATGCCTGCTCATCAACGATGAAACCTACGTCAAAATGGATTTCGGACAGCTTCCTGGCCAAAAATTCTACATGGCGACGGCACGAGAAGATGTTCCTGCGAAACTTAAGTTTGCTTTTATGGACAAATTTGCCAAAAAAAACTGATGATTTGGCAAGGGATATGCAGCTGCGGAGCAAAGACCAAAGTGTTCGTGACGATGGTCTTGAAGCTGTACAAGGAAGAATGCCTCAAAACCCGCGTACTACCTTTCATTAAAGCCCATAAAGGTCCCGTGAAGTTTTGGCCAGATTTGTCGAGTTGCCACTACAGCCGGGAAGTCATCCAGTGGTACCGCGATAATAACGTAGATTTCACCGATAAAAACATAACCCACCCAACTGCCCGCAGTTCCGGCCCATCGAGAGATTTTGGGTAATAGTGAAGCGGAAACTTAAGAAAAGAGGAAAAACTGCTTGGGACGCTATTCAGATGACCAAAATACTGAAGAAAGTGCGAATTTTCATTAGAAATGAAGGGAAATGATTTGTATTGACATTTTTTCTCCTTGAATTACCTTTGTTTTGATGTATTAAACTTATTTGTACGTCAATCCGTTATTAAAATACAGATGATTTTATTATTCCGGATTCTAAATGGACATAGCTTTAGTACACGGCACTGAAGAAGTCTGCACATTGTAAACAAAATACGCGTATCTGTCAAGATAGGCAATAAAGGTAGTTGGAAATAAATGGAGAAAACTAATCTTGCTTCTCATTTCTAGTTACCTTAAGCGATTGACCAAGAAAAGTATATTTTCGTAAGGACTAGACAGCGAAAAATATCGCCAACAGGCCTCAAAACAAAATGAGGAAACCCATCATAAACCCAAACAAAAGCTTGCGACCCGAATGCACTGAAACGGAAAATGCGTTCCTTGAAGCAAACAATGAATGCTGCCCACAATGTTGGAAAGGAAGGCTCTGAGTCAGTAATCCGCAAAGGGATCCCAAAGGATGGCTGGAACAGTAGCAAACCCACATCGCTTGAATAATAATAGGATCTTGGCAAACGCCTTCGAAGAAATAGCATAAAGGCGAGGAAACCAATCCCGATTTATCGGAATCGACAATCGCATTACTAGCTCTTACCTTCTCTCGCAAGGCAATAACAATGTACAGTCGGGTCTTCATCCATGTTGCCATTCACCCACTCTAATTTTTCGGCTGTTTAACATTGCCCCTAGCTACACACAAAAAATCAGCTCAATTGCTTGCAGAACAGCCGAGAAATCAGGGTTAGTGGATGGTACCTCCCCCCGCGCTATGGGAGACCTCACTGTATCTATGTACACAACACTACCGGCACAATGATTAGATGAAACATCGTGTGATGACCTTGACAAGTATCATCTCCTCTGATACCTGCCTATGTATGTAGATAGCTACATTGAATTAACCGCGTATCAGATTTCCGCGAATCAATTCATCCATGATCGTGAAACCCCGAACAAGTGTATCTGTTGCGCTCTCGGTACGAGCGGTCGAGGTAGTGATTAGGGATGCGCAAGAATCACATGCATCACGTTCGAATAAGTGTGTGCAATTTCATAGTCTACTGAGCACTGCCAACAATCGATTTGCTTGATGTTGTTTGCCACCAGCCGATTGTGTTTGTAATGATGACTATGCCTGCTTACACGTTTGTATATTTAAGATTCCAATAGTAATGGTATCAGCAAACAAACGATCTAGAACGAAGTGCTGGTATATTCAGTAGTAGTCGACTGGCGATGGGCAGGCCAGATAATTACCGTCCGGTATTCCACCGCTGCTCAAAGTGTTTATTTTCAATTGTTACTCAACTGCGCACTGGTATGCAAGTAAATACAATCATTCTGTTTGTTCTAAGAACATCGCAACCCGTGGAACTCACGAACTACCGACACGTGTTTTGCGATATCCCGCCAGCTTTGTCATCTCCGCAATAAAGTGGCCTTGTCGGTGGCACACATGTGGCGTACCGTTTATGACACTGCCAACCCAGCCGCAATCGCTGCTGGACCGTGTGTGCTACCGAATTCTACGAATGAGCGATGCTCCTGTGTTACCTTGAACGGCGGAGCATGATAAACGCCGCACGTGGATCGGTTGGATGACCTTGAAAAGCCATATGTTAATGCGTTGAACACAAACAGGTACGGGAGACCGGGCACTTTCATAAGCGTATCTATGATAAGTTAGTTACATTTTACGCGACAGAACACAAGCTTCAAATTCGACGCTTTTTTCACGACTGAGGATTAAAACCCTCCATCTTCCACAGGAGCGCAAAACCCAAAAGCATATCGATTAGCAGAGCCAGAAGGAAGTATCGTATTTCTGTGGCATTATCCTGCTGAGTGGAGATAGAGAGGGCAAAAGAAATGAAAGTAAAATGGGATAGCTTTGAACATGGGAACATCAGAGGAAAGGCACCAAATTTTTACCTAGCCGAGGCAATTCGTGAGATGGGTTGGAAAGACGAATGAATTGCACTTGCACTTGCCGCAGGAGGCAAGGATGCCAACTTTATTTGGGGACAACTTTCACACACTTCACCGACATTTTTGAATTTATTGCCGAATCCTATTTTACGTATATAATAGACTGGTCCAAAATGTTTACCCTGTTAGCAAAACCTTAGGATCCTAGAGGGTTTGAGCTGTTTAGTGGAATACCTGTAACTAGAAATTAGAAGAAGAATTAGTATCTTCCATTTAATTCCAACTACCTTTGCTTATCTTCGACAGATACGCGTATTTCGTCTACAATGTGCAGACTTCTTCAGTGTCTCGTACTAATAACTCGACTTAGTCGAGTTATTAGTACGAGACACTGACGAAGTCTACATTGTAGACGAAATCGCGTATCTGCGAGATAGCAAAGGTAGCTGGAAAATGGAAGATACTAATTCTTCTTCTAATTTCTAGTTAAAACCTTAGGGTTCACCTTCCAAATGATAACCTGGGTAGTGACAAATTATCTTTGGTATTGCAATCAAGTGTAATCATTGGAGATTGGTGAGTTTATTCCTTTTTTTCATATTCATTTTTAGAAATTTCATAAGATTGCATTACGCTTACTTGCCATAAGAAATTGGTATGAGTTTAATAAATTTGCCTTATGAAATATAATGATGTGGAGAACATTAAAATATGAAGCAACCTAGATTAGAACCATGAGCGTTGAGGATTTGGGTCCAATGACTTAACCACTAGTATATATCAACACTTGAATATAGGAAAGCAACGTCGTGTTAAACAAAATCCATTTATAAGCCAGGTTCCAAAGCTCCAAAGCATCAATCATAAGTTGAACCTTATGAAATTCTTAAGTTTATTTGCCTGAGTGTATGCTTAAAAGGTTTCAAATTAGACCCTTATAAGCCACCCAGAATTTGAACTTATTTCGATTGAATTTGTACGAAAATTACTATGGGAAAGTTAATTTTGTTTGCATCGCCCTTGATACTGCTCTCATAAAAACAAAGATAGTCCAAGTATTTCTAAACAAATTTAGAAAAATAACAACAAGCGCAAACTACATCGCTTCTTAAATAAAAGTCACGAACAAACTTTGTTGATCATTCAAGTCGTTATTGTCTTTTGTTTTCTCATTGTTCATTGTTGTTTCACATGATCCCAACCGAAATTCTCCCATGTTGCAGAACAAGATACGCTTCTTCTCTTTTTTTTTCTTTTTTCTTTCAAGCTTATTGCATGCTTCAACTTAGTGTTTTAAATGCACTTCCACAGTTATTAATTCAGAGCTTTCGATGACAGGTACCATTTTTGAATTAGTATGATTGTGTGGCTAGTACACTCATACCCCATGACAAGGGAGTCGAGAAATTTTCCTTAACGAAAAAACCAGACCAGACCGGGAATCGAACCCCCTCCAGTATGATGTTGCTTTGTAGCCGCGCCTTCACCGACTGAGCTAAGCGAGGACCAAAACAAGATACGCTACGAATCCAGAATCCGTTCAGAATGTTTAGAAAGGTGAAATCCCAAGCAAATTAACCTGTAAATTTGTTATCTATTAGCAATATGTGTTAGAATTCTGAATGAAATTTGAATTCAAACTTGCTCAACTCTTGCTTCTCACAAAAATGCGAACGAAAATCCGAAATTGGCAAGACAATCTTCGATTTGGAAGAAACTTTGCACATTTGTGTCAAGAGATGTTGGGCAAGGCTAACTTTTGAAAAGGGCCTAGGTGTGATCAGTTTTTTTTCAAAATTTCATAACTCAATATCCGCCGGTTGTTATGAAATTGCAACTGAACATAAGTTGTAGAGAATCAATGAAGCTTTATACAAAAAACATACACTGAGAATAAAAACGGTCTGAATTTTTCATAGAATCATAAATGAAACTTCTTTTTTTTTACTTATAGAATCGAAAATAAAACACATTTTCTAAACGGAATTCATAACGTAAAACCAACCATTTGAGCGTTGAAGCGATTTTTGTGAAAAATTTGATGTTTATTTTGGAAAAAAATAATTGTTTATTTTATGAAAACAGCGTTTTTATAAGATAACAAACAAATACAATTTTCTTTTATAAAAATATCTGGAAAACAACTGTTTCAAAAATTGGCTATGCACGTGCTCTTAAATTGAGCACATTCTGTTTTATAAATATATAAAATGTTTCTCTCCCAAAAACTTAGTTTATTGATGCTTTACCAAATTTAAAAAACTTTTATTTATTTTCATCTTACTTCAACATTTTCCAAAAAAAAAAACTACAAGGTACAAAAAAAATGGTCTACATGTAGAAGCGTAGTCCAACGTTTTCATTTCGAACAACCCATAGTGTTTTTATTTTTTACACACTTTGGGTTGTTCGAAATGATGACGTTGGACGACCCCACTAAATCTGGGCCATTTTAATTGCGCAATGCAATACTATTTGAATTAATATGCATGCAATAGATGCAGGGAAATATTTCCGATAGGTTGGTGAAAACATTTTGAAAATCTTTGCAGAAAGAACTGCGATGTTAACGCTCAAATTCTGACCAATTTCGTGACGGTCGCAATTCGATTGATTTTTTATTTATGTTTCCCCCCAGTATAGAAAACAAAAACGTAATCCTATTTCAAATTTAATGAAAATCGTACGTACTAAATCGTGATAGAAAAAACACATTTATTTAGAATTTATGAAAAACTTAGACTATGTCTTTTCTCGGTGTATATTTCATCACACTGATTACGTTCGCCAAAAAAAAATCGACACGTTGTTTCCACGTGAAATTTCATGTAACTTTCACCTGAACACGTAATTAAACCTTCTTCAGTAAAATCAGGTCAACATTACGTTTCGGTAAACTGTATGTAAAAAATCACGTAACATTTATGTGATTTTCACGTAGAACGTAGATTTACGTGGAAATCACGTAGCTCTTACATGAATTCCACGTGTTTATTACTGGCTTTGGCGTGAACGAAAATTCCGTGCGTTTCACATGGAAACAACGCGTCCTACTTGAGTGTAGTTCAGCACTGCTTTTATTCATATTCTTTTGGAATTACGCAGAAACGCTTGACGTAAGTAAACATTTATCCCGCAAAATGTCGCAAAACCCTGTGACGTATCAGCATTACAGTTTTCTAACTTGATGAAACATCATGACGTATGCGAAATGTCAGCCTAAAACGTCGCATAACGCTCAGACGTACACACTCAGATTATTTTACAGAAATCTGTAAAGTTTTACCGAATTCTCAACAGTTGAACGTTCGGTAATCCGATTTTACGGATTTCGGTAAAATTTTACCGAAATCCGGTAAAGTTTTTACAGATATCTGTAAAATTTCACCGAAATCCGTAAAATCGGATTACCGAATGTTCAGCTGTTGAGAATTCGGTAAAACTTTACAGATTTCTGGAAAAAAATCTAAGTGCGTAGGTCACGTACTAGCTGTCATTATGACTTATGAAAATGGCGTACCCCTGTATAATGAAACAAAGTGAGGTAAATTCGGTTTTTGTTCAAAACATATTGAGAAAACCGTCATTTAAAGTGTCACTTAGCGTCATTATTCAGTAATCATGACAATGTTTGGTCTTTAAAAAAGGAATTAAAATGAAAGGAAAAAGCTGCGAGTCGGTTTAACAATATGTTGCATACGCCCATTTGAAAAAAGTACTGAAGAAATGTCATAGTAAGAGATGAATGAAATTTTATATATATTTTGGGAAATTTATCTTTAATAAACTACGCTGCTAATAAACATCGTAGATTTATTTTTGGAAATCTTAGAATCCCTCCCCCCTCATAGACTTTGCTTCAAACATTTTTTTAAATATTTGTATGGAGCGTAGATTTTGGTCAACCTCCCCTCCACCCGAAAAGTTTGGGTGGTTTATGAATAGCCCCTCATCACGATTGATTTATGAAAAGGGCGTATTCGCAAAACTCTAACCAACTTTACTTAATTTTATCTTCACAAATTTCGACAGCAGTTGCACTTAGGAAATAACTATTTATAGAACTTCTATTGAATTGCGTCTGTTGAAAGAAAAACATTAGGTTTGAAAATACAGGGAAAGTTTTTTCCAAATACTATTTTATTCAAAGCGGATCCAATAAGGAACTTTTGTTTGTTTTCCTATTACTTCAACATGTTCAGGAAAGAAATGGGAACAAATAATTTATTCGAGAAGCTGATCGTAGAAGAATATGTTTCGATTTCTTTTTTTTTACAAACTTACATGATTTTCATAGGTGCATGTTGTATCTATAAACTTCCCTTGATTTGGAACAACTTCCTTTTCGACGCAATTTAAATACAACCGATGGATGTTAAGCTCTGATGCTTATGCAAATTAATGTCTACACACATTTCAAAAATTAGTATTCAGTCGCAAAGATCTCTAGACCCGTGAACAATACATCTTTTCATAAATCGAACAATGATAGCCCGTTTGACACAAAAACGTGGTTTGGGCGAATGGACATTTGGCATAAAGACGTTTGGCCGAATAAACGTTTGGCCAAATGGACGTTTTGCTGAATGGACGTTTTGCATAAAGACGTTCGACGGAATGGAAGTTTGGCCGAATAAAAATTTGGGGAGAAGATACTTTACAATGCAGTTTTCTTGCTGGAGGACTGATTTTTGTGTTTCCCCCCAACCGATTCTTCCAGGAATTTCAGAGATTCAAACAAAATAAAATTTGGTTAACAACCTATATTCAATCATGTTTAATAGTTCAGGTGTAGCCGAAATCATATATTCATTTTCCATCTGATCCCAAGGTAGCAGCAATCGCTTTTACAAAGTCGTTTATATTGTGAAGTTCAACATTTATAATAATTTCGAATATTTTCGTTTTTCTTTAATAATTTCTGCGGGTTTTAGATTTTTGCCGAAATTAGCAGCTAATATTGAAGTCACCAGCCCAAACCTACATGATGGAAAATTACCAAAAATACTGCTCATGTTTGAAAGATGGAAAAATCTCACATAAGAGTTTTATACCGAGCAAGAGTTTGCTTTCGGATACAGGAATATGTATCGTCATAAAAGGCCCATGTTCAACGAATCAAATGAAGATAGCTTTCGAAAGAACTTCATATTTCTTCATGATTATTAAAAATAATGACCCATTTCATCAAGCTGTTTAACATAATACACTATTCCACCTAAAATCAGGAGTCTAAATTTTTTTCAAAACATATTCATATTGCTCGTGTATATAACCAAATGCCGAATACAAAGTTTTGCCTTTTTAAACACAAACATTTCGGTTTTAGTGAATCGAAACTTAATCAAAATGCTTATTACTGCAAATGGGTACACATATTGATGAAATCTAAGTGTAATAAGTCTAGAATATTTCATTACATGCTGCCTAATGCGTTTGAAAATATTTTTTTGGATTCTTATTTCCTTTCCTTAGCAATAAATATATGCTGATAGACAATTTTCAACCAATCATCCATTAGGCCAAATGTCCAGTCGGCCAAACGTCCATTCGGCCAAATGTCCATCCGGCCAAACATCCATATGCCAAAGATCCATACACGGAGACAAATCCGTTTCTGATTTCATGAATAAAAAAACATGAAACGAATTCTTACCTTATTTTATGAATTCATAACTCTTATTAGTGGTTACATGACTAAAATGACAGATACGAGTCATGAACTTAAAAAATGTGTTTTACCTCTCATCTTAAGTTGTGTAACCAGCTTCAATAATAAAGAATCTATTCAAGAATAACAATAGCTTAATAAGTCCATCCACCATGTACTAACAAAGTTCTTCATATCAACACTAGGTTCGAATCCTGACCGTGGATTTGATTTTTTATGTTCACATTACGAGTCGATAAAGTAGATTTGACCGATTTATTAATAAATTGTTCTATTTCAGGAACTCAGATCATGGTTTCATAAAGGATGATTCATTATTTCATTCCGGAGGACAAATAGTTCATGATATCATGAATATTGTTATTGGTGCATATTCATAACACGAAAACACAACATACAATCATTACCTGGTTTTCTTATTTTGAAGAATGCATTATTCTCTGTGTATGCCAAACGTCCCACCCCACCAAGAATCCAAATGGTCGAAGATGGTCATACCTGTCAAATTTGGCAGTGAATGGATTCATTTAAAATCCACGACACACCACAGGCAAATTCTTTGCCTAGTCTGCTCCAAATCTGCAAAAAATCGTTTAATCTGCGTTGTCGGAACACCCCTGATTCTGATTTGCAGAAGATAATCGATTTTTGTTTTTAGTATTTATGTGACTTTCAGCCTGAGGCTTGTCACAGTAGGGAAACGACCTGGACCATATATGTCGAACCCAACAACTTTTTTGCCGGGACCAACGGCTGTACTTTCCTTCTGAAACGAAAACCTAATCAGAGGCTTTTCGTCTCAGAAAATTCCAACGGCACCAACTGGAATTGACACCTGTCCGACTGGGGTGAGAAGCAACCAAACCTACCAATCACCACCGGCGCCGTCCTAGGTAGTTGAATGTAAAATAACATTGTTCGAAATCTTCTGAGAAATTCTGCGCTATAAATCTACTTGTTCACCAGCGACACTTTGAGGCTCTATAAACATTTCAAAACTGCAAAAGTTATTCTATTTTTTTGAAAAATACTTCTGATCTTCTCAAATGTTTTAGTTTTAGTGTTTTAGTTTCTAGTAGCACACTTGTTACCATTTGAGATAAAATAAATAGGACTTACTACAACTAATTATAATCGTAATGTGCTACTTTGGATGCGAAACGGTTTCAAGTAATTCAAAAATAAAACTATTAAATTTTAAAATCTCAAAACATCACAAGTTATTTTTTTTTAAAACTTCAGATAATCTAACGATTTGAAATGATAAACACAGTTTGAAGTAATTCGAAGATGAAACCTTCCACATTGGCAACACTGTGCCTCTCTGTTGACACCCACTTAAAGCGGGATAAATCATTCACATCCTTTTTAACCTTCGTTCTCGCTTCGTTCGAGGTTCGCTGTCTTCTTCTTTTTTGTGGAATGTGACACCCATCGTGTTGCGATGACGACGGCAAAGGCAGAATATTGAAGAATTCATCCACAAACCATCAGACAAGTACATAAATCAGCAGTGACAAACAAAATACTTATGCCCTTATCTCAAAACTCAAACGTTCAGACGAGATGACGAGCCAAAACAAATTTAAACGCAGATTAATGACCCCTCGAGTTTCGACACGACTGATATTGTGCATCAATCCACTGAAATCAATCAATTTCAAATTAACACTGATTTAAGAACGTATTTCCGTAATCTTTCAGAAAAGTGGCGCATCTATCGCTTCTTCCGCGGGCCATTCCGATGACCTCGTTGCTCCGAAAGTTTGTTTGCGGCTTAAGATGACGCTTGCCGTCTTCTCATTTCTCCAGCTAGATACTAAAATACCACCGGGTCTCGAACGCCCCAACCACCAACCAGAATGGAAACAATCTTTCGCTCATCGTGTCAAACTTCAAGCCGCTCCCCATCGTCTAATGACCGGGCCAAACCGTATAGGGGATTGTATAACGAAATTTTCAAATTGCGCTGAATGCCGATCCAATTCCGATAGCGATGAGGCTGCTGGTGATGACGATGATGATGATGCCGATGAAGACCGAAAGCAGCAGCAAGAGAGTAGGTGTATCGAGTAGATGAGGAAGAAGCGATCAAAAATAGATGACCTATTTTTGGGCGTAATTTAACTGCCTGCCGGGTTGCTTTGCTTGATTCATTTTATAGTCAACATTTCCGAGATATAGGCGGCAACGATGGCGTTGATGGGGCGACAACCAGCGCAGAGAATGAGAGCAGGCAGCTCGTTTGCTCGACCGTTTCGCCTCAACAAAGCAAGTCAATAATGTTTGCCTCAGGCAGTGCTCATCATCATCATCATCATCGTGATCATCAACATCGTCTGATTCTCATCAACAGCCTACTATTTAGGAGCTTTTTATCTCTCAGACGGGTGAAAGATGTTGCGAGGGGGTTTTTAGGTTAACTGCAATGTGTGCGAAAATTTGGAATGGTTTTAGGTACATGTGCGTTTGAACTGTGATTTATGTGATAGTAAATTGTACGTAAAATGGCATTCAGGGAAATTTCCGAAAATACTGATTCGTATGAAAAATAAACTTACCAACCGGATGATTGGGCTTTTAAAACAGAAATGCGAATCTCCACTTACATTGAAAGCTCCGATTTTTAAAAACGCGAATGCACTTAGTTTGCAGATTTAATCGAACAGGGTCTTAGTTTTCATGAGTAAGTAAACAGAAGATAGTTTCACACTGATAAAATTCAAATAAAAAGCGAGAGATAAATGATGCTGAACTCTCACTTCGGCTTTCCATCGACAGAAGTAGTCGTCACAATCACTAGTGTATGTACGTCAAGCTTGTCAATACCCATATTTTTTTTTTTGCTAGTGTGTGCATCGTACTGTAAACAGGAAATGCTCCAGTCTACCGCTGCTGCTGCAGTTGCACATATGCATCAACCAGTTGGATGAAAAGTGTACCCTATGTCACATGCTGCTAAAGGTTACTGAGCGCAGTTTGGGGGCTTCATCGTTTGCTTATTTTCAGCAATATTTCCCAATTGTTTTGATGAGTGTCATATTTGTTCTCAAAATCTACTCAGTCAATTGAAAAATATTTAATTTTACTCAATCGTCTTCTAGATGGTTCATTACACCATTTACTTTCGTCTTTTTTCTGGACTTTTTTCGCCTATCCCAATTAGCTTGTTACATTCTAAATACAATTCCACAATTATTAATTGAGAGCTTTCTATTCCGGGTACCATTTTTGCAGATGAGTCGAAGAATGTTCCTTCAAGAAAAATTCCCAAAGCATGGCCCACTTAGTAATGGAATAAACTCATTTGCTTATTACAGCGCTCCTAGTGGACATTTTTGGAAGCTTTTGACGTTTATTTGTTAACAATATTATTCACAAAAAAAAAACAGTGTACTCGTTCAATCTATAAAACGCTCTCGTTTTGGAGATTATCACCAGGCAAGAGGAGCGTAGAAAAAAAAATGTCCAGTCACCTGAAAAATCCGTCGTAGTCCGCGTCCAAGCTGGCTAAAGTGTAGGATTTCCTAGAAACAACGCATGGCGCGTGCTCAAAACGTACAAGGAAACCTTCACGACGTCTTGGGAACCTTAAAAATAAACGCCAGAGAGGAACTGCCAACCGTCAGCTCCATGGACAGATCGTGAGGTCCATCAGAAGTAACCCAGGCATGTTCGATCTCGATTTGATTTGATGCCGCCCGCATCACAGTGCAGTTAAGGCTTTCAGGCATACCACGCCAGTAGGCTACCCAATCGATCACTCATGAAACCTATGAAATGATTAAACCTATATTAAGACCGACTTTGGATAACTTCCAGGACTACAAGTTCACGAGGCGAGTGCTCGCGGTGTGCCTGTCAGACTCAAATTTAATTTCGTGGATCCTTCCTTAGCTCAGTCGGTAAAGGCGCGACTTCAAAGCAACACCATGCTGGAGGTGGCTGGATTCGATTCCCGGTCGGGTCTAGAAATTTTTCGTTATGCAAAAATGGTACCTGGCATTGTAAGTACTTATTAAATAATTGTGGAAGTGCCTTTAGAACACTAAGTTGAGAGAAAGCAATAAGCTAATTGCGAAAACAATAAACTTGAAACGCTAAACAAGAAGAAGAAGGATACATTCGTACGCAAGTATATGATCTGGCAGGGAATTTGCGGCTGCGGCCAGAATACAAAGCTTTTCGTCACTGAAAAATCGATGAATTTGGAGGTTCACAAAACCGAATGTCTCAAGAAGCGAATTCTGCCCTTCTTTGATGGTCGTATTAAGGGAAAAGTTCGGGAATTCCTTCGAAGCATTAGCATTGACGTTTGCATACCTTGTGGATGGAGCTACGATGAGGAGTAATTCGTTTAAGACATTGCATGTCACCATGAAACAGATTCAGTTACGGATACGTTTCGCATGCACACCGCGAAGACACTCCTTGATCGCTCACCCGGCCAACCGTTGAGATAAAGAGCATTTGGTATCTACCTAAAGAAGACACTGGGAACCCACGTAGTCTTTAGTCGATATCAAAGGAAAAGGGAAATGAATAGTCGTAGAGAATAGGTGAAGAGAATGCCTTGTAACAGAACAAAAATTTATTTAAAAATGTTCGTTGGGAGCATCTAGTCTAAGAAGGTTAAATGATGCTCCATTTCTCTTCAAACGGTTAGGACTTAAGCATTAACTATACTGCTAGCTCTCTATAGCTTATGGTTATACCACCAACGATCGCTCCCTGAAAAGAGAAGAATGTCTAGAAGGCTTTCGTTTGCTAAAAAAAACAGTAGCGTGGGTTTTCCGTCGGTTCCCATCTGGAACTGGGACAACAGTTGCCAACAGCTCTAGAAAAGCTCACTTCACTCGCGAACTCTCACAAATCACCAAACGATTGATTTATTTGAACGTCACAACCGCTAATGAAAACACACAAAGCAAACAAACAATCTCCGTTAATTTAAATTCGAAATAGACTCAAATGATGTTGCTCCATTACTGGGTAGGCCATGCTTTAGACAAGGCCGGGAATTAAACCCTGCCTCCTCCGGTACGGTGTTGCTTTATAGCTACGCCTTTACCGATTAAGCCTAAAGGCAAATAAAACTAACCATTGAGCACTCGCGCTGTTGTACTTTGTACAACACATGTGCATTTTCCCTAAGCATTTTGATGCCGAATCACCAATAGATGTAACACCAACGTGTATTCCTCAAGAAATGCGTTCTGAACCAAAACCACGTATTTCTGTGTATAAAGGGTGTCCACGATGAAATTGCACACACACAATTGATTCGCAAAATTCGAGTTTTCATCCGATTGCCATCAAATTTTCAGGGATTGAAAACAACTATTAAACTTCATTTTACCATTTTACTCGTATTTAATTTACAGTCCATACGCATATGCCCGCACCTTAGGCCTTAACCCTGACCATAAGATTCTGCACAACCTGTGAATCAACCGTTTTTTGCATGTAAACCCATACATTTCTTCGGTTCCTCGACTGTCTTCACTACCTTAGGTCGTTTAAGAAGGTGCTGCTTCATAATCGCCCAGTACTTCTCGATGGGGCGGAGCTCCGGAGTGTTGGGAGGGTTGAACATTTTCGGCACGAAATTGACCTTATTGTCCGCATACCACTTCAGCACGTCCTTGGAGTAGTGGCATGAGGCCAAATCCGTCCAGAAGATTGTTGGGACGTTGTGGGCCTTTAGGAGAGGAAGCAGTCGCTTCTGGAGGCACTCTTTTATGTACACCTGTCCGTTCATCGTGTCCTGGGTCATGAAAGGTGCACTCCGCTTCCGCACGTGCAGATGGTTTGCCAAACCAGGAATTTCTTCGCAAATTTGGACATCTTCTGAGTGCGGACATGCTCACGGAACGCTGAACTTATCCTTGGCCGTGAAAAACAGTTGCCGGGGATCTTTTGAAGTCGGCCTTCACTATGTTTCGTCGTCCATGATGCAGCATTCAACTTTCGTCAGCATGTTGAGGTACAACTTCCTGGCACGGGTTTTGGCGGACTTGTTCTGCTTCTCGTCGTGATTAGGGACCTTTTGTACCTTGAACGTTCGAAGCCCAGCCTTAATTTTGGCCTTCTGGACAAAACTTCGGCTTAGGTGCAGCTTCTTAGCCACATCCCGAACGGAGGCGTTCCGGTTTCAGTTGAAGAGCCCCAACTACGCGGTTGTGATTTTTGGTGTTGTACGGAATACTTTTTCCTTCACTTCTGGGCTTCCGATCGGTGTTCAACCGTTCCTCGAACCACTTAATCACTCGCGACACCGTGGAATTCGCGATTCCCAACGTTTTGGCGATGGAACGATGCGAGAGATCCTTGTTCTCGTGATGAATGCGCAAGATTTTATCACGCACGAGCTGTTCTTTCGACTCCATTTCCGCGAGTTTTGATCACAGGACTTGCAGGATGTAAATAATGCACTATGAACTAAATCCACCCAAATTTTCATTAAATTCTACCCAACGGTTAAAAAGTTAGAGCAATTTCATAGTGTGGCAATTTCATCGTGGACACCCTTTAGTGTATCAAGTTTGATAGAACTGGTTCCAACTTTGTTTATCTCGAAATCCTGACCATTTAGACGACTTATGTTTTCGATAAAGGGGTCCAGTAGATCAAGAAATTTTCATTGGTGACTATTAGTTAAGAATTTTTATCACTACCATTCCTTAAAATGTTTTATCTTTAGATGCTCACCAAATTGATGGTTTCAGTCATCGACGTCAAGGTCTTGGTTTTGAATGAGGAACAGAAGTTCAGAATTGTCTCAATACGTGGCGCTAGTGTGTAATAAAATCTCCCGAATATGCTGTATATTGGGACCTTGTTTATATAGAACGTTCCAGTCTTCGATATAGTTGTTCAGTGGGCCATGACCTTTTCATTGGTGAGTTTCCTGAACATAATGTACTTTTTTCTCCTATCTTGAACTACTTACAGCCTTGCGAAAGACTGGAGCCTCGGATTTGAGTCGAATCCAGTATATTCCATACATGTACAACTTTTGGTCCAGCAAACACTTTTGATCCAGCATAAAGAGGAGAAATTTCAAAGGAGATTCCCTATAATGCAGCAAAACGAAGAGTTTTCCCGACAATTCTCGAATAGAAGTTGAATGCGGTTAAACCTTATTGGGAAAACTAAATCGTTTTGCAACTTTCAACAGCACAATGACCAAGAACAAACATAAATATGATAAACAAAAATACAAGTCCATAGGATTCATAATTTGTACGATTATATAATTGAAAACATGGAATGATCTCACCGATCTTCTATTTATTTCTTGGTTCTACTACAATACTTTTCATAATGATAAATCAACCCATAAATTATACAATGAAGTAAAGAGATATATTTTTATCGTTATAGTCTTTTTCAAAAAAAATCATTGACCACATTGATCTCCCATACGAAAATAGTCGGGAAAACTCTTCGTTTTGCTGCATTATAAGTAATTGGGGCAAAATCTCAGCGCACAGTTGCGTGCGGTGGCAGATTTTGGCGGCATTGAATTTTAGAGTTTTTCCTTTAAGAATCAGTCGTTTCCACTGAACTTTTTCAATTCCTTCAATTCTTTGTAGGTTTGGATCCATTTTTGCTCATTGTGCATTGTAACAGCGAAAATGATTAGTGCTTTACGTTTGTTACCTCACCACAAGAAAGCACAGCTGGAATTTTTCATATGGCAATATGTCTGCGCGTCTGAGAAAAGTAAGGTTCTAATCAATTAATTTTTAAGGTTGTGACATCTTTTCCGGGTAATTTTCTCGGGGGCCCAATGGATTGATTAGTTATTAGCGAGATCTGAGAAAAGAACCACGAATGTTTTCTAAGAGAAACTTTGGGGGTGGATCAGTAAAGGTTTGGGGTGCCTTTTGTGTTTCCAGAAAGCTAGAAATTCAAATGGTAGCTAGAACACAAAATGCAAAACTGCGAACTATATAAATGTCTGCTGACTGTTTTCCAGGTTGCTGCCAGTTACTCGAAGAAGCGCCGGCAGCGAGATAAGTTTCCCAACCATGAATAATGGGATTTACGCTAACTCTGAAACAAAGACCTGGTTTAGGTCACAACATATTTATGCTTTGGACTGACCGGATCTGAACCCAATTGAGTATATCTGGGGCATAACGGCCCGACGAATGTATGCTGATAATCCTTAGTTTCCAACAGTCCAGGGACTGAAAGCTGCAATTATTTAGTCATGGGATGAAATCAAGCTGGCAACACTGCAAAAGTTGGTCCAAAGTATGGCCAAATCGTACCTCTCAAACTGTCAACCGTTCTGGAGAGGTAACAGTTTTTTTTCGCAGTTTATTTTTGCTTATCAATTTCCCATGAAAACCTGCTAGTGGTTGCATCATTTTGACTACGTTAATTTTTTGATATGCAATCATGATATACGAAATGTAATAAATGAAATTGTCAGCACAAACTCTAATGTTTGGCATTTTGTTTATGTACGATTAAAAACAACATGAAAGAAATATTTATCTTTACTTTATTGTACAATAAGTCTACCCATATAGTATTATGAAAAGCACTGTAGTAGCACCAAACAATAAATAAAAGATCGGTGAAATCATTCCATATCAATAAAAAGAAACATACAATTTTCTGCGTTATCTAATGCACATAAAGGCAATGCCAGATTTGGCCGAAAATAATGGGATATTTCATGTAAATTTAAGCCAAATAACGTCTGAATCTAGCCAGTTGTATGAAAGATTGCAAACAATTTCGTTGTTTACGCCTCTTTTGGCTTGGAATTAAACGAGGGGAAATTTACGCGCCTTTCAAAATTCATTATTTTTTTCTGTGAATGTTTTCAATTGTAAAATTTTGCGAATTATAAATCCTTTGACTGGTATTTTTTTTATCAGATTTATGGTTGGATTTGGTTGAAAGTTGCAAAACGATTTTTCATTTGGATGAGTTGGATAGTTACGATGAGTGTTGAAATAATCCGAATAATGATTTTTCTCGATGCTGGGCTAGTTTTCCCTACTTTTCCCACATTTTGTGGATTTTTTTTTTTTCATTTTTCTACCTATTCCTACTGTGGTGACTTATTGCCGAAAACTAAGAAATTTTGGAATGAAACAGTTGTGTCGCCTAAAATAGCTTATCAATGTGCAACATTGAAACAAGTTCGTTTAATATCATATGCGATATCCTATAAATAAAAGATTAAATGTCACGTTTTAAAATAAAATCTAGGTTTTTTTTAAATTGGGCGAATGTAACATTGAGAGACTCTCGTTGACTTTCTTCATTCATATTCCAATCACCTTTACGGTTTTCATTTTACTGTTTGTAGAGTATGCTAGCCAGCACTGTTGTGTTTTGATCTGTACTAAAAAAAATGCCTCGAAAGTGTTATAATGATATGTTATGAACAAAAGAGAGTGAGCCCGGACAGAATCTCTCAATGTTAGATTCGCCCTAACGAAAAATAACCCCGAGAAATTTAACGTATGCATTAAAAAATGGACTGATTTCAGTGATTCTTCATGTGATTACACTGACACCTGGTGTTGAATCCACCTTTGTAGAGCCAAACTTAGCTTTGAAGCATATTTACCTTACCAACCAGACCAAGGCCGGTGTGGCCTCGACTGTACACAGAAATTGTCTCCATTGTAATCGGCCCATGGCTGCCTCGCCAGCCTCGCTGTCTGCGGAGAGTCCGCAGGGCGCCTTCTACTTGATCGATCGACTTTGCTCCTGGCGCTCCTCTTTTCTTGTACCCCGTCGGTTCGCTTTCGAGAACCATATTGCACAGGGCTGTCGTCCGACATTCTTACGGTATTACCAGCCCATCGTAGTCGACCGATTTTAGCGATATGTACGATGGGAGGTTCTCCCAGCGACTGATGCAATTCGTGGTTCTTTCGCCTCCTCCACTTTCCGTCTTCCATCTACACTCCACCGTAAATCGTACACAGCACATTCCGTTCAAAGACGCTAAGGACGCATTGGTCCTCGAATAGCAATGTCCATGTTCAGATTTGGAGCAGCCATGTGGAAAACAATCAATCAACTACACTTGATGGATTGTTCAGTACTGCCAGATCTACCCCGTAGCGAAGAAGTTGGACATCGTGATGCACTCCGTGACCACCGGATATAGACGATTCGGCATTGACATCATCCTCTCTCATTAGGAGAAAGACCGCCCACAGTACTGCGCGACCATAAAATTCAGCAGAAGCAGAAAAGGTAGACGTATGATGAAACCTACTCTTGACGCTGAAAGGTAACGACTGACAGGGGACCGGACAGTTTACGTCCCTCACCGAGAACGAACTGTGCCTTCATTCGAAGCTTGTGGTGACAGTACGAAGTGCCTGCGGAAGTTACCGCCTTCATCAAAAAGTATCAAGTGATCGAGGATGTGGTATTTTGACCGAACCGGGCCTCGGCCTATTATGCCCAGCAATCGCTGGAGTAGATGTACTGGCTGAAGATAAACGTTGTGACACAAACCGCCAACTATCCCACCGTTCCCCATAGAAAAAAAATGGGGCGAAACTCAAACAAAGAATCTACTTCAACAGTTTCTCGGCCAAAACGGAGAAGCAGCTGATACGAAAGCACGACAGAGATCACACATGTCGACATCCTTCGTTTTATATGATATGGCTAAGGATCCGTAAGGCAACTTGGCAGGATGACCTGTTGCAGTTTTTTTTTCATGACTATCAGAAATTGGTTATTTTTTTTCAATGCATACGTTAGAGTGACAAAGTAAAACGAGCGCATAAGTGGCCTTTTGTGAATTATTTCAATATTAACCTCAAAAAAATACTTGAAATGATTGCAGAGAAAATGTTAAATTATCAATTTATGCGAGGATTGTTCGACGAACCGTTGCGTGAATATTGATACAATACCTTCGTCGGTTGAAGTCACTCATAACCCTCTAATAACACGATACATATGATCGCTAGTTGGATGAAATCTTACCTGAAATGAGAGAATGATAAGGCATTAGTACTTAGAATCACAGACTTGTTGTATTCTGGTAAATTACGGATAAAAACGACCAGGAAATTAAACACCAAAGTTTCATGAAATTGGTAGGTGCTTGCTTCAACATAAGGCAGTCTCAATCAAGACTGCATAGCCGAAACAAGACTATCAATTCCATCATCCCAGTCGACAAATCACAATTTTCATGAAAGTTCGTAGTTTTATGCATCAAAAAGCGGGTTTACTTATCAATTAAACGTGTTAGAACGAATTTGTGAGCACCAATGGATTCATGAAGGTCCATTTCATAAAATAACCCCACATACCACTTATCCTAAGCCTACTTATTACCAAATTTCAAACCTCTACTAATGCAAAACCTAACATACTACCACACGATGGCCCTAGGTTTCAATGCCCCAATCAACTCCCAGTTCAGTAGCTCGATAAGATGTAAAATATTGGTCCTTTGTCTATCGGAGAATCATACCTCCGCAGTCATTCGACAGTTGACCAGTAAATTAGCCCGGTCGCATTGCACCCCAGAACATATTCCGCGGTTCAACAACTCAAAGGGCCCACATCCAAATCCCCTTCCCGAGCATGTTATACGAGTGCAATTGAGGTTACCTACTCGGCATACTCGGCCCGGCAGCTGTTTCAAATTAAAGTTCCTCTAACCCCTCGGCAGACTGACTGACTGACGGGCTAGGTGCTGCTAACTGAGCTTACGTAAACCCCGCAGCATAAATTGTACTTAATGGAGAGACTTGGCATTGTCAATTATTAGACAGACAGACAGACGGACAGACGCGTGTGTGGGTATGCAAAGACGGGAGAAAACTATGTAGGCAAATAACGCGCCCCAAGTCAACCTATCGCGCCGAGCAGGGATTTCGACACCAAAAGATGCCAAACGAGAGACCTTTCACTTGGTGCCAGCGAATCCGCATTTACCGCGTGTCCCCGCGAGTCTGTGCAAGCGATAGAGGAGAATTGCACTGCTTTCTCCTGTCATCGGCCATCACGGCTCGAACCGATAGAGATTACGCTAGTCGCTGGTAGGTACCGAGCGAGGCCGCTTAATCCCGCGTTACGGGGAGGAGCTTTCCATTTTGTTTATGCTCTGCAGTTACAAGGTGTGGTGGGGAGAAGGGGTGACTAGCGGAGCGGGTGGCGAAATTTACTAGCAAAATGCGCGTTTTTCTCTTGTTCGTCTCTTGTTGGCAATAATGGGGTGATATTTTCTATCGACGAACAACGATCGGGTTGTGACGGTTGGGGGTTGTAGAGCAGAAAGAAAGTTCCGTCCAATCTAATTTGGAGTTGGTTAATTTCGAAATAAACAAAAATTATGTGCCAGTATGGGGTGAATCCAACGTAATGGTTGACATCCGCACATTTTGCACCAACGCCGCGAGTTTGAATTGCTTTCGAGCAAGTCTCAGGGTTACTCCAGCAACAAGATATCTGGCAAGACAAGACTGTTCATTGGAGGTGATACTTGTCGCATATTTTCAATATTACTCTGAAAGTTTCCTCTGTTTAGAGTTTGACAATTCGGATGAATTATTTTGAAAGCTGTTCAAACTTATCAACAATCTGGTCATAGGCTGATTTCAGGAAATCAAAATATTCCATGAGTTTTGGTGATAGTAACAGGCATCGATTGATACATAGGATCACGATTACGGAAATTCACAGAACTTTACATTGACGCTCCCACTACCCGGGCAAGGTGTAAACCGAATCTATAACAAATGTATACAAAAGGTCGCTTTCAGTACAACTATATCTTGCAAGTTGCTGTTTCGTGTTGAAGAAAATACAATTTTACATGCTCTGATATTTACAACGCAGTGACAATTCAGATTCTTTCTGCGTAGTCTTAAATTATAGACTGTTCCAAAAAATTATAAGCACACCTAATGTTACCTAATGTCATTCTAAATTGAATGAAATTTTCCAAATTGTTTTGGCTGCGTCCTTTTGTTCACACATTTCTCAAAGCATAAAAAAACTTAGTTTCTGGTTGACTCTCAAAAATGCGTGGTCTTACTCCGGAGCAGAGAAAAAGTATCCTGAACAAATGGCACACTGTGAGTGGAATCTCTTTAAGAAAATTTGCAAAGGAAGGCCAGTTAGAAAATATGGAGAACAACAATGAAGATGCACCGAGACGTGGTCGAAAATCCTGTGAGTCTTGCGATTGACAAGTAGATTAGGGATGCATATGAGCAGAAACCATCGGCTTCCGTTCAAAATGTGGCGAAAAAGATAGAGAACTCGATGTCTCAACGTGATGTCGTGCATGAAGAGCTATTTGCTACCGGTAGCAGGAGAAACTCAAAAAGAACTCAAATCAGGCCGCGTCTGTGAAACTAAGTAAGCTGATATAATAACATTTCTGTGTAGAAATTCTGGTTGTAGAATCATTGACAATAAATTGTATGTAAAATTGTATTATACAGTGTGTCTCACAATAGCTGTCACCTTTTTCAGTTTTGGTTTATTTTAGCTGAATAAATTTTACAGCGGTATTGATTATACGCCGCTTTGAGTGTATTCTTAAGACAGCTTATCACTGAAGATAAATAAACGATTCCGATTTGAATCACAGGAAGTTTGAGCTATTTAGTAAAATACCTGTAACTAGAAATGAGAAGAAAAATGTTAGTATTTTCCATTGAATTCCAACTATTTTTTGCTTATCTTGACAGATACACGTATTTCGTCTACAATGTGCAGACTTCTTCAGTGACTTATTAGTACACGACACTGAAGAAGTCTGCACATAACACCTATTGTGAGACCCTTCCCGGGCCACCATACTTCACTGTACGGGATATCCCCGAAACAGAGAAGGCAATTTTCACCGAAAAATTCGACAAAAAGATGATTGTGTGGCAGGCAACATTCGAATGGGGCAAAATCTTTAGCCTTTACGTGACATCGGAGACAATAAACACCCAGAAGGACATCAAGGAATGCTTCCAGAAGCGTTTATTGCCGATGATCGAGCAGCAAAATGGTCCAGTCATGTTTTGGCCTGATTTGGCATCATGTCATTACGAAAAACATGAATCCGCCAAATTACCCGGCGGCACGGCCAATCGAGACTTTTTGGGCTTTGACCAAAGCAAAGCTACGGAAATTCGTAAAACCAGCGAATGACATCGATAAATTTGAAAAAGGATTCGAAAAAAGTGGTAAAAATGGTGGGAAGTGCAACTGTGCAAAAGCTTACGAGTCATGTTCGAAGAAAAGTGAAATGTCTCGGTAATAATTAAAAAAAATTGTTGAAGAAGAGTAAAATGTTATGTAAAACACCAGTGCTGATATAATTTGCCAAACAAAATAATTAAAATAAATCTTTAAAAGCAACACATTTATATTATTTTGAAAGCGTGCTTATAATTTCTGAAACAGACTATATGTTGTCATTAAGAAATCAAAATCCCATGCAAATATCTGAAATAATTATTTGCTGAAAAGTATAATTTTCTGTTCGAATATGCATGTTATATTTATAATTTTCAAGTATTAACCTTAGTTAAAAATAGTATGCTGAAAATTATAACAAAAGATGTCAACTATTACATTCAAATGTCAATTACAACAAAATTTACACAATTTGGAATGACACAATTTGGAATAGACGAATAGATTCAAAATTTACTCAATTTTGAGTTAAGTTAATCGGCAAATCAATCAAATCCAATCAAACTCAATCCAAATCCAATCCAAATCCAATCCAAATCCAATCCAAATCCAAGTCCAACCAATCCAATCAATCAAATCCAATCAATCAATCAATCCAATCCAAATCCAATCCAAATCCAATCCAATCAATCCAATCAATCAAATCCAATCCAAATCAATCCAAATCCAAATCCAATCCAATCCAATCCAATCAATCAAATCCAATCCAAATCAATCCAACCAATCCAAATCAATCCAAATCAATCCAAATCCAATCCAAATCCAATCCAAATCCAATCCAAATCCAATCCAAATCCAATCCAAATCCAGTGGCATGAAGCCAAATCTGACCAAAACAACGGTTTTTGATCGTGCTGTCTCAAACACGGCAAAACCCGTTCAGTTTTGCGAATCTCACAGTTTATGGTGCCTTTGGTCACGAAAAGTTCACCTCGATTGCCACAAGTGCATATGGTCTGTCAAACGAATTTCGAGGGCTTCTTCCGTTTGAAACCCCGAGCAAAGGGTCATACCACATTGATAACAATAACTGATTTTGTTATCAATGAGATCATCTTAATAACAAATCCTGTAATGTGAGCAAAATTATTGCAATAGTTTCAAACTTGGTCATCAACTTGATATCTCATTCTCACTCTAATAACTGATTTTTTTTGTTGGTAAGAATCATAATTTCTTATTCAAACATCCGGGTAATATTTCAAGTTTAGCATCCAACCAGTAAAATTTGTCACACACATTTTAAAAGTGATAACATAAGATAACAAAATTACCGAATGATGATAACACATAATTTTTTCTAGCGATAACATCTGAAATCAAAATAATATCTGGGATAACAGAACTTGTTACTAAGATGGATCAGTTTGTTATTTTCCTTGGCTAGGGACGGCCATCCACAGCAAATTTGTCCTTAAGCGTGAAATATTCCTATCCTGAAATTTTCTTAACATCCGCTTTGATGTAGATCCCACCATCAATAACGCAGCACCGGTATTTCGTTAGCAGCCTCGTGAAGAGTTTCCGGACTTACGTTTCGAAAACACTCTGATGGCATTCGTCTCGAATTGGAAAGTTCGGCATCTTGAACGTGTTCAATCCGGATAGTTTCTTGGCCCTCTGGTCCCGCGTCTAGATGTTTGGATTCCACATAAAATGAACAATCGGCGCTCTCTCTCTCAGTTTGTTTGTCTATTGTACCAGGTTTTTTTCTACACAGAAAAAATAATGAATTTTAACAGGCGCGTAAAATTCCCCTTCGTTCAATGTCAAGCCAAAGGAAGCGTAAGCTACGAAATTGTGTGCAATCTTTCATGCGCCATACAACAATGTTTGCAAACTTTCTTACAACACGCTAGATTCAGGCGTTATCTGAATTGAATTCAGATGAAATATCTGATTAATTTCTGCCTTTATGCCTTGATGCCATTGCCTTTATGTGTTTTAGATAACGCAGAAAATTACATGTTTCTTTCAAAATGTGTAGCTCCTGACTTGTAGTCTACTACCATCCTTGCCTGGAACCCTTGAGACGATCGAATAATGTATGTTCATCAGTTTTCCCAAGACGCGATGCGTCAAACAAGGATTTTGCAGATTTTCTTCCGTCTCGACCAAAATCTCACTGACAACTGCACAACTGAGCGAATGTAAAAAATACACTCTAAAGAGAAACTGGACTAAATTTGGTTAATTTCGGTCAAGTATGAAAAACATGTTATGCAAGTTTGCATGTGTCGCAATAATTTTCGACTCACCCTTTGTGCGGACAATTAAGTTTTGAAAGGTAAAAAGCATTTTTCAATACTTAATATTAAAAAAAAAATCTAAAATATTTCAAATTTCCAATGGAGAAAAGCATGCTCAAAAGATAACGCTGCGACTACAGTAGGCCATTGGAAAAAGCAGAAAACTACTGTGCAGACAGAACTGTGTCGGTTGAAGCATCCCCATCATATCAATCCGTAAAACATCTTTTCTGATGAAAAACAAACTTTAACCAGGATCAACAACCGAATCGAAGGACTGAAACGGGGCTTGCACTAGGCCGTAGTCAGATTCCTTTTCGTTATGTCAACCAAATTTTCGAATTAAAGGGTGTATTCGATAAAAATGGCACACACATATATACTCATCAAAATTAAACTGATTATCGGATTTTCTTGAAATTTTCAGGGAATGAAGAACTACTAATGAGTTTTGATTTACAACATTTGTTTTATTCAATTTCGTCTCCCATCCCGAATGCCCGCACCTTCCTTTTCACTCCACCCATCAAATTTTGTACAACCGATTTTCTTAGTGTTTTTGTTGTTTTTACCCAAATTTTCTTCAATTTTAGCTCTGTTTTTATAGTTTTGGGATGTTTGCGAAGTTCCGTTTTCATAATTGCCCAGAATTTTTCAATTGGACGAAGTTACGGTGAATTTGGTGGGTTCATATCCTTTGGCACAACATTGACTCCGTTGGCTCGGTACCACTCCAATACGTTTCGAGCGTAGTGGCAGGATGCTAGATCAGGCCAAAACAGAGTTGATCCTTTGTGCCTCTTAATGAATGGCAAGAGACGCTTCTTAAGGCACCCTTCCGTGTAAATTGCACCGTTTATTGTTCTGGAAGTGATGAAGGGAGCACTTATTTCACCACATCCGCAAATCGCCTGCCAGATTGAAAACTTTTTTGCAAATTTCGATAGTTTCTTCTTTCGAACATCCTCCGGAACATCAAACTTCGACTTGGCAACGAAATATTCTTGCCCAGGAAGTTGACGGAAGTCGACCTTGACGTATGTTTCGTCATCCATCACGATGCAACCGGATTTGGTGAGCAGCTTCGTGTAAAGTTTCCGGGCGCGGGTTTTCGCAGTGATGTTTTGTTTTTCATTCCGGTTTGGGGCTTTTTGCACTTTGTAAACATGTAACCCAGCACGTTTCATGGTTTTCTGCACAAAACCGACTGACACCTTAGACTTTTTAGCGACATCTCGAATTGACATGTTTGGACGGTTCTTGAATTGTTGTACGACTTTCCTGACCATTTTACTGTCCATTGGACCACTTTTACGACCACTCCCTTCCTTCCTTTGGACACTCAGACGCTCCTTGAAGGTTCTTATTACACGAGACACAGTTGTATTTGCAATTCCAAGCCTTTTAGCAATCCACCGGTCGGACGCCCCTGGATTTTGATTGTGAGTGCACAAAATTTTCTCACGGACAATTTCTTGTTTCGACGACATGACTGGAACTACTGAATGTATAACTATGAAACTTGGCAGATGTAAATAATACACTATGAATAAGATCTACTCAAATTTCTAGGTTTTTTACTCATACGATTCAAAAGTTACAGAAGATTTTCTGTGTGCCATTTTTATCGAATACACCCTTTATGCTTCTTATATAAAGGCAACAATCTCTTCTGGAGACACTCAGATCTATAGATTTCCGCATTTATAGTTCCGGTAGTGTAAAAATGGTTGACACAGGAACATATTGTTTGCCATACCAGTACCTTTCGACCGAATTTCTGCACTTGAATCGACCTGTCTGCATCGCTCACATCCTCCCCAACGACGGCAGTAAAGTATTGAGGACCTGGAAGGGTTTTTGAGTCCTCCTTTACATAGGTCTCATCGTCCATCACACGCATGCATCCGGATGCTGCAAAAGACGCGAATACAATTTCCGGGCTGTTGTTGCTGCTCGCTTCTTCTGTTCTGCACTTTGTTTCGAGATTTTCTGCTTCTTGTAGGTCTTCAGGTGGTTTCGCCTCTTGATACGCTGGATCATTCCGACACTCGTTCCTGCTTTTTTGGCCAAATCACGTAGTGACATTGATTTGTTCTTCATGATTAGAGATACCACTTTCTGCTCCAGTTTCGGGTTGGAAGAACCGGGTTTTCTGCCTCTTCTTGGTAGCTCATCCAAAGAAAAGTGTTCCCCAAACTTATTAATGATGGTTTTAACACTCGCATGATGAATTCCAAACCGCTTCGCCAATTTTCGCATAGTAATACCCTTCTCACTTAGCCATGTGTCCAGAACCTTAATTTTCACTTCCTTTTCAATACGCGACATTTTAAAAACGCAGAATTTGAACCGCACAAACAAGTAAACAAAAGAAAGCTGACAGTCAAACGCACAGCATGCAGTGTTCAGAGCATAAAAAACCATCACAAATACATGCGTACAACGCAAATGTATGTGGATAGCTTATATTCGATACACTCCTTAATGGGATTGAGGATTCATTTTTGCCACTGTGCAATGCTAAGAAAACACAGAAATGTTCCAGAATATTGGGAGAACGAAATTCGGCCCTCTAGCAGTCCCTATATCAATCTTTGGATTATTTTGTGCGGAGCGTCCTCGAGCGGGATATCAATAGAACCCTTCACATCACACTTAGGTTGCTCAAAGCTAAAATCAGAGCGGTGATGACAAATATGGATCGAAAATTGCATACGCCAGTTCCCGGAAGTGTCTAACTACAGTCGTCGAAAGGAAAGCGAATTTTTTGAAAGAAATACTTTACCTTTCTTAATGTAACGAAAGTTAATAAACTACAAAACATCCACTGCAAATATGACTAAATGGTTAATTATTGTTTTTTAGAAAACATGTCATTTTCTGCAAAAAATCGTCACGCACCCTGTATTAAAAATACGAATCAATCTCCATTAAACGTAGTACAACAAGTTGTACTTTGAAAATCCAGCCTAATCAGGTTTGTCGTTCAAAGCAAACTCCAAAAACAACCAAAACTCTTATTTAGGGTTTTTTTTGGTTAAATCCAGAAGAAATATTTGTGTTGAGGCTTAATACTCGGATATCAAAACCAGTCGACATCCTGGTTAAAAGTTAAGGAAAATGTTATCAGCGAGTTAAACTACAGAAATAAGTTACATTTCCCATATGTAACGAAATTAAATAAACCACATAACATCCATTGCAAATATTACTAAATGGTGATTCTTTTTCAAAAACATGTCATTTTCTGAAAAAAATCTTCCCGCACTCTGTATCGAAAAGACAAATCGATCCCCATTATACGTAGTGCAACAATTTGTAGTTTGAGAATTCCAGGACGCTCAGCTTGTCGTTCAAAGCAAACTCCGAAAACAACCAAAACCCTTATCAAGGGCTTTTTGGTTAAATACAGAAGAGTGTTGTGTTGAGACTTAATCCTCGAATATCAAAACCAGTCGACGTCCTGGTCAAAAATTCTACTACAAAGTGTCCACTTTTTTTGTTTGTTCCACATCCGCTCTAGAGGAGATCACATCGCGTCCAAACTGACCACACGCTCTTCGATATCCATAATCCAATCAATCGCCTATCGTGTTTCTCTGCAACGTTCGGTTTCGGAGGTGTTGGTTGGTTGGAACACATTTTATCTTCCGCTTTCGATGGTCGGCCTCTGACGGACGTTTTGAGGTTAGATAAATATCAAATAAAGTTCTGTTTGCCAGTATGTCCGTTATTGTTGTTGCCGTTGTTTGTGGTAAGTGCGGTTGTTGCTATCCAGCGCACATTGTGTGTTGGTTGGTTGGCCAGTGAGCGTTTCAATTTGAACTTGATGATTGATTGAGTTCGCATTGGAAACGGATATGGTTTTTTATTTTTCATTTGATTAATTGAAACGAAGGGAAGTACACTTTAAATAAGTTGGCTATTTGGACTACTAATTAATGCTTGTATTGTGTGCACCCGAATCAGCCGCGTGACACGTCAACCTTTGGCATTTTCTCGAGAGCGAGTTCAGTTAGCCTCGGCACTTTATTGAACGACTTGCATTCGTTCCGTGTTTTTTCTTCTTCTATTGAGTCATAAATTGCATACTCACAGCAGCGTCTCACCATCCAAATCTCATCCCTTCTGCCGTCGAGGGCTCGGATGAGCCCCCTTCATCATGAACTTGCGCGATTTGTTTGTTATTTGCCCGTTTCTCTATAATGTATCGTGTACTAACCATAAAAAGCACCCAACAGCTGAGAGTATAAAACGGTGCAACAGTGCAGCAGTTCCGATGATGATGATGGTGATGATGACGATGATCATGATGATGACGGTGCAATACAGTTGCTGTAAGCGCTCGCGCTATTCCATACTTCTACACTTGCGATGCACTCATCGCGGGGTATATAGGAACACGCCAATAAATATTTGATCTTGAATTGCGCTACAAGGTTAGCTCTCCGCTCGCAACCTAATAGCTTTAGGGCCCCGGCCCAACCTCCAGTGGCCTCGAGCATAGCGGTCGAGAACTTGTGTATACATAGCTGATTGCATGCGAAGAAATTCTCGAAATTGGCTATAAAATCAATAGAGGTGGTCCCGCAGAGCATTTCGGCAGCCCGTGCTAACTGTCGATTAGATTATCAGTAAACTACAATGACCCGCGGGTTTCTTGAGTGCTCTGCTTCCCACACAATCCGACGCTCGGCTTATCGCAGTAACACAGAACAACAACACGAGCAACAGAACGTAGCCGCAGCCATAACGTCGACGACCGTCCTCATTGTACTGTTCTGTAGATTGGGTTCACCCATAAGACAAACATCACGAAATTGTTCCAATTTCCCGAAAAAGAGATTCACCACCGCATCGCTTCACGGCGTGATTGAATCTTATCGGCGTTCAGCGTTCTGACCCAGACTTTTTGTCTTGATTCAATACTTCTCTGAGCGCTGTTTTCTCCAAAGAGTAGCTTAACCGCAAGTGCAAAAAGAAGTTTCGCTCGATGCTCCTAAACTAGTTTCCTAAATGTGCACACATCGCTCGGTTGGTACATTTTCTACACTGCCCAGGAGGATAGATGGTAGTTGGCCGTGGTCATCAATGCGTTGCTGTCCAGTTCCATTCCGATTCAGCTTGAACGCTTGAGTGTTATCTAGATGAAACACTTTCTTTGTCTCGTTTTAGACTCGAAGATGCGGTTAGGTAGGTTAATATCAATGATAATAGACCACTTATTTGTCTTTTTGGACTTCCCGGGTTCTTCCGGTGCGAATACGCAGGACTGGTGGTGGGTTCATCAAATAGATGACAACAATAATGAAAATAGTGAAAATCGACAAAAAAAGTGACCAATAGTTAAATTGAATGCAAGTCAGTAATCAATGAAAACATATCTTCCCATTATTTGATTCCAAAATTTCAAAAAAATTATATCTCCGAAATTTGCTCTTCCTGAATTTCAATCTTCAAATAGACTGCGCCATGTTGATTAAATAAAATAATTAATATTGCAAATTGTACGACTACAGCCGAGAAAATTCCACAAAGTCCCTGAGAACTCAAAAATATGTTTTAATACGACAAGCAGCAAAGGATTTTTTTTCGCAAAAACCGAAGAAATATCACAACTATCGCATCCAAAGCTCGAAGGAGTTCTACAATTTTTCGGATCTAAATTTTCAAAAGGAAAGGGAAAAAGATAAATTTCTTCGAATAATACAACTTGGTGAGTTCATTCCATTTATGAAATATATTTTTTTTTCCGTCGGCCTATTTCCTCACATGGTGACAATCACCGACGCCAGGGAGACGACTTCGCCACCTCGACCCTACCTATCGACTCATGACTATGAGCCGGGACCTTCCGAAGGAAGACGTGACCAGATTTTTTCACCTCACCACCGACGTCGACTGGGATTGAACCCAGACCCACTGGAGTTTCAAGTAGCAGTCACGCTTACCACTACACCACCGACGCCAGCCAGTCGATCCAGCTATCCAGTCTAATAAGGCTTGCTTCATTTAGAATTGGAACAAACTTTTGCTCATATTGTGGCGCTCCTGGTATACGGATTTGGAAGTTCTTGGCGCCCACGTGTCGGGAATTTTGTCAGCTTCACATATGTATTTTTGACATTCCGCAAATCGACTGTACTTTGTAAACAATCAATATGGAAGCCGAAAGCAGGGACAAAATTGTGCACAGTTATTTGGAAAATCCATTGTGGTCTGCATCTAGGCTAGCTAAACAGCTGAAATTGCCCAGAAATACCGTATGGCGCGTTATCAAACGGTATAAGGAAACATTGACGACGATTCGGAAGCCTCAAGCCAATCGTCGGAGTGGAACTGTCGACCGGAAACTGCGTGGTAAGATTTTGAAGACGATTAAGAGGAATCCCAATCTGTCGGACCGTAATTTGGCCAGAAAATTCGGTGCTGCCCATAGTACCGTGAGGATAACTCGACTCCGGGAAGGAATCAAGTCGTATCGAGCTAGCAAACAGCCAAATCGGACCATAAAACAGAATAGTGTGGCCAAAATCCGTGCTCGGAAGCAATACGACCAGGTGCTGACCAAGTTCAACGGGTGTCTTCTGATGGACGATGAAACCTATGTCAAGGCTGACTTCGGGCAAATCTCAGGTCAAAAATTTTACTTGGCAACGGCTCGGGGGGATGTTCCAGCCAAATTTAAATTAGTTTTTGCCGACAAATTTGCACGGAAATTCATGATTTGGCAGGGCATTTGCAGCTGTGGCAAAAAAACGAAGGTTTTCGTTACAAATAAGACAATGACGTCGGAACTATACCAAAAAGAGTGTCTCCAAAAACGAATTTTGCCGTTCATTCGATCCCACGACCATCCCGTAATGTTTTGGCCAGATTTGGCAAGCTGTCATTACAGCAAAGTCGTTCAAGAATGGTATGCAGAGAAAGGGGTCCAGGTTGTTCGAAAAACCTTAACCCACCCAACTGCCCCCAGTTACACCCTATTGAGAAATACTGGGCAATCATGAAGAGGAGACTCAAGGCAAAGGGAAAGGTTGTCAAAGACATCAATCAGATGTAGACCTGGTGGAATAAGATAGCTAAAACGATGGACGAAGAAGGTGTGCGCCGCCTAATGAGCCGTGTTACAGGAAAAATTCGAGAATTCCTTCGAAACCGTGACGAATAATTTTATCCGTATTTTTTCTTAAAAGTATGAAGAAAACGCTACATTTGTATAAAAAAAGATCTTGAATTCAATAATAAATAACTGAAATACAGGCAATTGTTTTTGTTCCAATTCTATCTAAAGCAAGCTTTAAAAGAGATATGAATCCACCAGAGAAAAAAAGACGGTGCACTTTTTGCGAAGGTTTCGACAATAAGCAAGCAACAAAGTACAACTAATGTGTTAATTATACATGTAAAATTCATACCGCAACATTTTATCCAGCGTATAGAACTTTCAACCTGTAATCACCTGTCAATTTGACCACCGTATGGCTTTCATAAACTCGCATCAACCCTGAAGAGTTCAATAAATATGTTAAACTGGTATCAATTAATTTTTTACCCCAAAACAAAAAGGAAAACGGACGTTATCTTGACTATTTGTTTATGTATGTGGTGTACAAGTTAGTGGGTACAAAAACAGTTCAAATTGTGTCAATTCCGGGTTTTAGTCCAAGACATGATGGATGTCTTCAGATGGCATGATATCAATATTCAAAATCATGAATCTGGAGTCGTCAAACGGTACAACTACTTGAAGTTTCAAAATTGATCCCTACCGGAACCGGAAGGATATCCGCATGAAGTCTCCTAGTTAGTCTATGGTATGATGTTTTGGATATCAATATTCATAATCTTGAATTTTGAGCTGTCGAACGGTACAACTACTTGAGGTTTCAAAATTGGCCTCTTTGGACCCAACCGGAACCGGTTCTAGAGTATCCGGGTGTGGCCAAATTCACAGTGGTTGTTTTCGGATATCAGTAGTCAACACCATACATTTTGAGCAGTCGCACGATACAAATACTTGGGGTTCAAAATTATCCTCTTTCGGTCCGGATTCGGTTTCAGGATATTCGAACGCGGCCAAATGGTATGATGTTATTGGATATCAATATTCAAAACCATGAATTTTGAACCGTCGAACGGTACAAATACTTGAGGTTCCAAAAATGACCTCTTTGGACCCTACCCTTCCAGAGTATCCGGATGTGATCAAATCCTCTGGTTGGTCTATGGCATGATATTTTTCAAGATCGGTGTTCATAATCATGAATTTTGAACCGTCAAAAGGTTCAAATATATGAGGTTCTAAAATGTTCCACTTTGGATGCATATCAGAACCGGTTCTGGGTGCCTAACTGCCCAGAATAGGCATTCAAAAAACAAAACAGACCAGCATGTCGTTCTAAGAGTCCATACCTTTCATTTGAGACCGAGATATCAAAAATCGGTTAAAACATTAATGTTTGGGAGCGAAGCAAAGTCTTGGACCATTTTTGACCCCGAATGCACTATGTGTAACCTTTTCCTAATGCATTAGGGAGGTTAATACGACAAGCGGCAAATAATTTTTCCACAAAAACCGAAGAAATATTGAAACTATAAAGCTGAAGAGTTCCACAACTTTTCGGATCTACATTTTTAAAGGGAAAGGGAAAAAGATAAACTTCATCGAATAATACAACTTGGTGAGTTCATTCCAATTGTTAAAATATGTAAATATATGTTAAAGCTCTATTGAACTGTCTTAGACTGTCTAATATTTAACAGTTTAAACTGCTCAATGAGCTTTAACAATGTACTGTAATCTGTTTGAGTTCAAGAAGTTCAAGAAACTTTTTGCCAGCATAAATCTCATGAAATAATTTCAACAATACCTTTAAAGCTCTCGAAAGCATTTTGATGTACAGATCTTATGGATTTGGGCTCAGTGAAGTCCGGACAGTTTCTTGAGTTCGTGGTTCAAGGCAGTTCAAGAAAGCCTTCGGACAACATGCACATCTTTGCATCGTTTCAATAAGCCATGCAATGCCCCCTAAGGTATTGTGAAGATTCTAATATTTGTATTTTTACAGACAGTCAAGCGGCACTCAAAGCGTTGAGTAATTATAAATGTACATCTAAACTGTCTGGGAATGTATTCGATCTCTGCGAAACGTGTGCCAAGAGAACTCCGTAAATTTATTCTCGGTGCCGGGGCACTGTGGCATTGATGGTAATGAAAGGGCAGACGAGCTTGCTAAACAAGGTTCAAATGCACAGTTTATCGGCCCAGAACCATTCTGCGGTATATCGCACTGTGTCATAAAAATGGAACTGAAATCTTGGGAAGAACAATGGGTGATGACCAACTCGTTGGTTACCACAAAGTGTGTTCAATCGAAAAGGTGTATAATTCCAAATGTTACAATCATCAAAAAGCTTTTGGAGCTCAATAAGATAGCTCTTTGTACCTATACTGGCCTAGTAACCGGACATTGCCCGAGTGGTAGCTGTTCACTTGACTAATGGTGATCAAGCTTTAAGATGCGAATAGTAATAGTAAACAGGGGTATATCACAAGAGTTCAATTCAATGGTTCCACGAAAAAAATGTGAAGATAAGATCTTAATTATCTACAGGCTCATTAATATCTTGAACAATACCGTGCTGCATCAATATTCGAACACTTTATCTATAAATTTGGACACTTTTCGAAGTTGATTATCATAGACTACTAAGCAGTTATCAGTTGAGATTTTTTTTAAATAAGAATGTGTTACCGATAACAACCGTATCACATGATTAAAAGTGGGAAAAATTAATTAAAAATTATATGTCTTTAAAATGAAATAAGCAAAAGGCTTTTGCCTCCAAAACCCAAAACAAGGATATTAGAACTTAGGCAATCAAATGATAAAGGAGCTCCACAATTTTTCGGCTTAAGTTTTTAATATGGAAAGGAGAGAAGATCAATTTCATCGAGTAATGGAACTTGGTGAGTTCATTCCATTTATTAAATTTATGTTTAATTTTGTTTTCTTTGACGATTTTCGATTTTATGAATGTGCTATAGACAATAATTGTTTCGACTATGAAAAAAAAACAAGCACAAATATCCGCTTTCATTTCCACTTGATCTGATGGTTACGAAAACAAGTGAATGCACGAGAGTGCATCGTTAGAGTTGGAGGAGGTTTTTCCACATAGTCCACGAGGAACGAGGAACCGTTAGGAGCTTTGAAAAATAGCAAACTAATTTCCTCAATATTCAATTCACGTTTTCTTGCTTTTAGTTGAATTTTCGTTTTAGTGGAATTAAAATAAAGAAAAAGGGAGAGAAAAAGTAATTTGAATATTCCGCTAATGCGCTCGAATAATTAAAGAGATATTACAACTTATTTTTTTGCAGAACATTTCTACAGTAAATATTGTGTGTGTTGACTTTTGTTACGATTATGTTTTGAGAAGTAAGAGAAAGCTGTGTTGAAACAGAACTGCATTGGAAGCCAAAACCATTGCGACCCTTTAAAGAAAAATGGAGCATCATTTAACCTTCTCAGACTAGATGCTCCCAACGACCATTTTTAAAGAAATGTTCGTTCTATTCATTTCTTTTTTCCTTTGATATCTACTTAAGATTACGTAGGTTCTCCGTGTCATCTCCCCTATCTCCAAGGGTTACATGGACGTAGTGAGCAACCGAGGAGTGTCTTCGCGTAGATTATTGCGTGAAGAAACGTATCAGTAACTGGTTTTGTTTCATGATACCATGCAATGTCTTCAATGTCTTCTTCTCCATCGTAGTTCCATCCACGAGGTGTGTGCAAACGTCAACACTAATGCTAAATAAGAACATCATTGGGATCGTTCCACTGCAACACGTTCCATGCATATTGGCATGAGACAAGATCAGGCCAAAATAGTGATCCTTCAGGAATGGCAAGAATCGCTTCTAAAGACATTCTTGCTTATATATTTCTGGAACGTCAAACTTAGACTTGGCATAGAAATATTCTTGTTCGGGTAGTTGGCGGAGGTCGGCCTTAACGAAGGTTTCATTTTTACAGCGACATTTCGCTCTTCTAATTCCTGTTTGCGGCCTTCCGCATTTTCTGGGCATGTAGTCCAGACCGTTGCATGGTTTCCTGGACAATTTTGTATCTTTCTGGGATAAACTAGGTTATGCTAAATGTACTTGAGTTCAGAACTTCAGATCTACAGATGTAACAGTAGCTTTTAGGGCTACGATTTGTATTCAAAAATATTGAATGAACCTTTTGGAAGACCAAAAGTCATTATTTAATAGCTCCAAACTGTTCTTGAGTTCAGAATTTAGGATCTAAAGTAGAAACTATGGCTTTTTGGGCTATACAAAGTTACGGTACCTATTCAACCATATTCAGTGAGTATTTTCGAACGTAAACAAACAGGGATAAACTTGGATGCTCTAGGTCATCTAAACTGTCCTTGAGTTCAGAACACAATATCTATAGTTCTGACAGTAGGTTTTTGGAATATTCAAAGGGACAATATGTAGAAACAATATTCATTGGGCTATATAAAGCAACGCTACGGTATATTAAGTGTGTATTTTCCAACGTCAAAATACCACGAGATAAACTAGGAGGATCTAGGTCATCCAAACTGTCCTACAGTTCTAACAGTAGGTTTTTGGAGTATGAAAAAGGAACAATATGTACTAAAAATATTCATTGACTAGTGTGGAAGGTCAACAGACATAATGCGACAATCTTGGGATATTCTAGGTCATCCAAACTGTCCGAAAGTTCAAAACATAAGATCTAATGTTGCATCAGTAGGTTTTTGGGCTATATATGCTGACGACATGCACATAAACATATTCAATGAATCTTCTGGAATATTAACAGTCATTTTTTATATCTTTGTTACTTTCTAGGTAATCTAAACTGTTCTGGAGTTTAGAACTTGAAATCTACGATAGTAACTGTAGCTTTTTGGGCTATTAGAGTTACGTCACGTATTCAAGCATATTCAGTGAACATTTTCTAACGTTAAAATACATAAGCAGATAATCTTGGGATGGTCTTGGTCGTCCAAACTGGAAGTGCATTAAGAACACTGAGTTGAAAGCAAACAATAAGCAAATTGTGAAAGCAATAAGCTTAAAGGAACAAAACAATAAATATTTAAACATTGATTATACATACAACTAATACAATATATATTTAAACATCCTTGATAACACACCACTTTTTCAAACAAACCATTCCTGCAGAACAAATATCCAAGTTCTATTCATCTTCTATTCACACAATCGTTGTGGCGAATGGAAAACGAGTGGAGTGTCTCTCATGCCGTGGATATTAGCGATACGGCAAAACTTTGTTCGACAAAGATGTAGGTAGTTATAGTCAAGCACAACAATTCATGGTATATCATTTTTTAATATTCAGTTTCTGAAATGAGCTGTCCGTTAATGAATGGACTGGAGTGAGAAATTGACGGCGTCAATCCAAGTCTAAAAATATCAGTTGTAAAAAGTTGACCATCAAGAAGAACCGTGAAGAAGAATCATGGTTTGATACATATCGTAATTTTCCATAAAGTAGTCCAAAAAGCTACAGTTACAACTGAAGATCCTAAGTTCTGTACTTCATGGCAGTTCGAATGGTATCGAATTTCCCAAAACTATTTCACCGTGGCAGGACATTTATTGGTTATGTTTGAGTATATATCACAACATTCTATAGTGGATAAAGCTACTGTTACAACAGAAGATCTTCACCCAACTAACATTGCCTAAACCATCCAGCTTTATTTAGTTGTATTAAAGTTTTATGAAAGCCACTAGAAATCAATTTGGTTTTATTATGTCACCAAGAGGTGCCAATAAGTTTTATATGCTAACAACGATCTTAAAACCATGTTTTCTCAAATTACTTTTACTCCTATCAAAGACTTCATAAACTCGTAAAATGCTGCTTTAAAATGCCGCTTTAAGACTCATTCATACTATCTTATTACGGTCGGTTTAAAAAGTATTTTAAAGCCATTTTGGCTCCAGTAAATGCATTAAACGGCAACATTGAGGAAAGTCATTTGGCAAAAAACATGACCAAATAGTTTTATTGTAGTCATTGCGAACAAAATTGGCTTTTTGACAAAACTGTGATTTTTTCGAATCGCCATATTGAAATATAAGATATAATTGAAATGTGGAAAAATAAATGCACCAAATTTTAAACGTAATGCAAAGAAACGGTAGATCGGAGACCAATTTCGGCATTTGTTTAGATACCCTTATGGAATTCTATCAATTTTCAGGAATCATGCTGATTTTCATGGCAGCCAATAGGTTTTATGAAGGTTCTCAAGTGTTCATAACATCGAAAGGAATTGATCAAAAATAGTTCGAAGCCCTCCATTCTGCGAATAATGCAATAACATTTCGCAGTTCTTCTAACCTCACAGTAGCCCCGCAATTAATTACCCTACTGTATTAAACCCTGTCACACGTGCAAACACGACACATGAAAATTACACTCAGTCTTCCAGTTGAGGTGATATAGCCAACTAGTTTACATTAGCATTACTGGTCGAACGCGAGTGCGCAGTTAATTTTTCGAGAGCACCTGAACGGAAGGAGAGTTGCTTTTTTTTTCGACAGACGAGACACGGGGGGAAAAGGTGGAACTTACTTTCCACCAGGAAGTACGTCGCTGAAGGGCTAATTCGCAATTGCATCGTACCGCGTTCCCTCCGTATGTATCACCAAATGGAGTCTGTCATTCATCAGTTGTAGTAGACTGGCCATGATCAAGATAAGCCAGCTGCCTCTGGCGTGGCAAATTCAATCAAAACACCTCCGCTTTTAGTTGCCTATTGCTCCAGTAGATTCGCATTCAAAACAAAATTTCACGACATAAAACAAGTTGGGGAGTACAAAGAGAGAGAGAGGTCCAATAAGCCCATTGTAGCGCAAAACATTCATTACACCCACAATTATTCGCATCGGAACGAACGAACGTCGTCGGTCGTTGAGAAATTGCAATCCGTCCACTGCACGTCGGTTGTATAAAGTGAAGGGTGAAAATGCAGCTGCTGCGCTTTCGTTTTGGGGGAAAAGCAAAAGAAAAAAAAAGAAAGTGCTCGACTCCGGTTGAATCACCCACGCTCTGCTATCAGTTGGCATACTGCCGTGGCGGAGCCTGGAGGGCACAAAAAAGTCATTTTTAATCGCACACCATAGTTTAGCCGTTGTCGTTGTCGTTGTCGTGACTGAACTGTAGGCTTATTGCCGTTGATGTCACGGTTTTCCTCCTGTCCATCGGGATCTAGGGTTGCAGCAGTGGTGCAAATTTTCCGAAACATGACGACGAAAGCGTTCTGGTAACCCTAGTACGCGGTACGCGAATGGGTTCAGAATATTCCGCAGGGCTCAAGGGTTTTCGCAACACGGCCTATGGTAACAGTACACAAATCACGATCGTGTTACAAACAGCGGAGAAATGTCAGCGAAAGAGAGCCTGTTCTGGGGCTGTGTCAGCTTGGCCGGTGGGTTTGGTTGGAAAGTGCTGGAGGAATTAGGGTTGGTTATGGTGAACGCATACTTGCAATAAGATTTGGTGTTAAGCAATTAGCAATCCTGGGTTCTCAGTCCGTTAAGGAATATAGCGAGGTACTTTGCGTTCATCTCTCTATGATTAAGGACTGTATCGTTAATTATGAGTACACCTAAAAATTGCTGTATTTTCATATGTTTTGTTTATTTTGCAACTCAAATTCATTTACATTGTTCATTGACCATCAAAACAGCCAATTACATCAGTATTCAATTTTTCGTAGCTCTGGTCAGCTCTTGCACCTTCTTCTTGATGTTCCTCATGAGGTTTTGCACAACCGTTCCGTCGATGGTTTTGCTTACGTTTACCCGGTCTTTTTTGAATTTGATGATGTCATCTGCTCCTCTAACCTTTTTCCGCAGCTTTCCTTTCATCAAAGCCCAAAATTTCTCAATGGGCCTTATTTGCGGACAATTTGGAGGATTCATTGCCTTTTCCACAAATTGGACATCGCTCTCTTCATACCAGTCCAAGGTGGCACAGAGGTTACAGAGAAACAGTTGATTAAGATGTTAATCATTCTTTCTGTAAAAATCTCTTGAAATCATCGGTGCCATTTGCTTTCTTCCTTGTTTCGAAAAGTGTCCGCCCAACTAGAGCCCAGTACTTCTCTATTGGGCGAAGTTCTGGACAGTTTGGTGGATTGACTGTTTTTGGCACGTATTTGACCTCTTGAACCTTATACTATTCCAGGAAGGATTTCGCATAGTGACACGGGGCCAAATCTGGCCAAAACAGAGCTGGAAAGTTGTGGCTTCTGATAAACGTTAGCTACCGCTTCTTCAAACAACATTCTTTCTTGTACACATCCTTATTGATAGTGCCGGTAGAGAAGATTTTTTTAGATACTCGACCACAAGTACTTATGACCTGCCAAATCAAATACTTCTTCGGGAATTTGGACACCTTCTTTGTCCGGAAATGTTCGGCAACGGCGTTCCTTTGCATTGCGGTGGTATGAAAAGCCAGACTCGGAAGCTGTATAAAGTCTTGGAGAACGTATGTTTCGTCGTCCGTTATGATACAAGAAAATGTTTGCAAAAAATTGATGTAAAGCTCCTCAGCACGACTTTTTGCAGTGAAAATCGGCTTGTCATCACAGTTGGCCACCCTTTTGCACTTTGTACGCCTTCAGACCTTGCCTCTGCTTCACTTTTTGTAGGTATGATTTTGACTTCCCAACTTTGCGAGCCATATTTCAATCAGAAAGATTGGGATCTTGCTCAACAATGGCTACCACCTTCTTGTCCACTTGTCGGGAGCATACTTCTCTATTTGTTCCACTTCCAACCTTTCGATCCACATTCAAACTCAAAACACGATACTTTTCAATAGTTTTTGTTTCTTGGCAAGATCGCGTACCGATAAATTCGGATTTTGCTGCCGTTCGTACAAAATGCGTTCGCGTACTTCCACTTGATTCGACGCCATTTTACTGAATGTAACTAGAATGTAAACATGTTGTATCGCAAAATAAAGTTGAGAGTTTCAGCTGTCATAAATGTGAAACGTTTCAGCGATTCGTGAGATAGTTCAAAATCTACACTGAAAGAAAAGTGTCCCAAATTTAACGTGGACAGGCCTTACTCACATTCTTGTTTGACCCAATTTTAATCTTAACACCCTTTATGAAGCGACGTGGATGGTTTGCATTCTTTTAAAGAATTTTTGAGCGACATAAATCGCAAATAATGATTTTTCAATATACATAAATAAAAAAAATGATACACCATATTGGATGGCTGAATATGATTAACAAATTTGAACTTCTAAAACTTTTATCTGAGATGTCATTTTGATTAGGAGAGTTTTCTACTTTGCATCGATGAATTTGTAAACAAACAACTGAATAAGAGATCTAGCATATAATTCCTACTCAAATGAAAAACTTTCACTCGAATCAGGAAAAAAGGTTTAACTTGACTTATTCGCGATTTGTCGTGGATTTGATCAATTCAGAATGCAATACAAACATGTTTTGATGGTTACTTCTTGTGGTATATTAAGACCATGGTTTTTCATCTATACGAAAGAAACGAACCTGTAACGAGAAGAATAAAAAATAAGGATTTAGTTCTAGTTGACCCCAAAATTTAAGATTAATTAAAGTTAGAAAAAAAAGTGCAGACACTTGAGAGGTGGTAAGTGCTCCCAAAAACGTGGACGCCGAGAAAAACACAAGGTAAGCAATCAAATGACAACAACACAATGTATTAAATATTCATTAGATATTATATAACGGGCATAGAGAGGGACCATCAGGGCACCCAAATGAAGCGATTTGGATAGGGAGCATGGGACTGCCCCCTCTCAATTGCAACATTTCACGGAACGAGGTCGGGCTCTTTGATCTCATCAATTGGGTTTGTTCTGTCAATCGAGAGTTTCCTTCCAGTGCAGTGAGTGTGAACTTGCTTTTGGAAGGAGATTCTTTATATTCGCGGGTTTAACGTAAGTGCATCTGCTGATGGGCCCTCCTAAACGTTTTTGGCCCGAACTTGATCATCACAAACAATAGAATCCTGATCAAATCGTGTTTCTGATTATTCCAGAGCTATGGAAAGTTAACTTGCAACAATAGATAGTAGTATTACATCATAACTGTAGAAATGTTTCTAGAATACTTGATATAGAACGTTAGGAGCAAAATAAAAAGCTCGTTCAAAGAGCGTACTAGAATATGCAATAAATCAACCCTTTATCCGCATGTCGGATGCCAGAAGCATTATACTAGCATTGTATCAGCATCAGACTTGTTGTAAAGCAGCATTTTAAATGCTATTTAAATGCTTATTGTTAAAAAGCATTTTAGATGCAAAATAGCATTTATAAAGCATTGTCATAGCAAAATTGAACTACATTGCTGAAGGTTCGAACTTTCTAGGTGATCGGGATCACGATATAATGTTCGAAAATAGGCCCAATACTACGAACTAGTGACAGAAAGCCGAACCATACTCTCTTTTTCCCGGAAGCCCTTGGCCGTCTGGACAACTTTGCTGAAGGTTCAAATTTTCTTGGAGGTCGGGATAAAGATATAAAGGGTGTACCGTTTAAAATCCGCACACACTCAAATTGCTCTAACTTTTGATCCGTTGGGTAAAATTCATTGAAATTTTACGTAGACATAGTTTAATGTGTATTGTTTATATTCTGTGAGTTGATTTCATCAGGTGTGCAAACGTTTTCAAAATGGCGACGAAAGAACAGCGCGTGTTTTGCACGAGTACTTCGATAATAAGGATCTGTCACATCGTGCCATCGGAAAATAAAGTTGTAAATCGCGAGTTTCACGGTGTTTGGTATCATGGTTCGGGGAAATGTCTAACTGTTGATCGGAAGCAAAAATCTGGAGAAAAAAAGCCATTAGGTCAACGAGAATGACCACAAATGCGTGGTTGGGCCCTTAAACGGAAACCGAATGCTCCAGTTCGAGATGTGGCTAAAAATTACATGTGAGCAAGACTTTCTTGCAGAATACTAAAGCTCGAGCTGGACTTCATAGGTTTGAGGTTCAGAAGTCCCCAAAACGTAACGAAAAACAGAAAACGGTCGCAAAAAGCCCGGAAGTTGTAGAATCAGAAGTTAACGAAACCCCAGTAGAACACTTGTTGCAAATCAGCTGAAGTTCCTAGAATGCAACTCAATTAAGTCACAATCAAGTTACTGCAACAAATTCTGTCAGTTTTGTGTTGCTTGTGAACCACACCGTGGCGTAACGGATGACAAGACATATGTGAAGGCAGACTTCAAACAGATTGCAGGAAACCTGTTTGTGACTACCAAGGATAAGTGTGATGTTCGCGAGAGCCTTCGGACACAGAGAATGTCGAAGTTTGCCAAGAAGTTCATAATTTAGCAAGCGATTTGCACTTGCGGAAAGCGGAGTACACCGCTCGTTACCGCAAGCAGGTACAGGTGTATTTGAAAGAGTATCTCCAAAAGCGGCTACTCCTTCTCCTGAAGTCTCACGAAGGTCCGACGATCTTTTGGCCGCATTCGGAACCCCCGTTCAGATCTTTCGGCACGAACTCTTCAACATTCGCCTTATAACACTCTAGCACGTCCTTCATTTAGTGGCATGATGCCGAATCCGGCCAAAAGATCGTCGGACCGTCGTGACACTCTAGAGCTCCGCCGAATATAAAAAATACTGGGCCATTATGAAGGAGCACCTTCTGAAACGACCTAAATTGATGAGGAATGTTGAAGAAATGAAGAAAGCATGAGTTAATATGCAAAAAAAAACTCTCGATTCTGAGGTCGTGCAGAAACCTCTCTTCTCCCCTTGGCATGTTCTTCAACTCTCTGGTCGCCTTATTGGTCACTGGTCGGTTTTTGCCACGAAATTGTTCGAATAGACCTTGGGGTTAAAGCCATGGTTCGCGAATTCGGATATAAAGGCAAAATAAATTAAATGAGTGATAACAAAACTCATTTTAATTGTTTCTCTTAACTTCCTGAAAATTTGGTGATACTCGAATAAAAACTCGAATGTTTAGAATATGTTTTGTGTGTGCGGATTTTAAGCGGTACACCCTTTAAAAATGCTAGAAAATGCTCTATTTTACAAGCCTATTAGCGCCTTGGAAACAGAAAATTCAGAACTTTTTGAAAGTTCTTAACTTTCTGAACAATGTTGCTGAAACCTTTATAGGTGGTCTGGATTACGAAACAAAATAGTTGAATAATGCACCCTTTAAAATGTACAGTAGCCTTCTAAAAGTTCCGGACCTTCTGAAAAACTTTACTCAAGGTGTTAACTTTCTAGCTGGTCGGGATCAAGATATAAACTCGTTCAAAACTACTCTGTTGTATGCACACTTGTGCCACGCAGTGACGGAATTCCAAACTAAACTTTCCACTTTCTGGAAGCCCTTGACCTTCTGAACAAGATTTCTGAAGGATCAAACATTCTAGGTGATCGGGATCAGGATATAAACTCGTTAAAAAATGCACTCTTTTACGTGTGCATTAGCGCCGCGTAGTTATTGAATTCTGAACCATACTCTCCACCTTCTGGACAACCTTGACCTTCTGAACAACTTTTCTGGTGGTTCTGGACTACCTAGACCTTCTGAACAACTTTGCTGATGATTCGAACATTCTAGGTGGTCGGGATCACGCTATAAACTCGTTCAAAAAAGCACTCTTACGTGAACACTAGCGCCACGTAGTGACAGAATTTCAAACCATACTCTCCACTATCTGGAAGCTCGTGACCTTCTGAATAACTTCGCTGAAAGTTCGATCATTCTAGTTGGTCGCGATCACGATATTAGCTCGTTAGAAATGTTCTCTTTTACTTGCACACAAGCGTGACGTAGCGGCCGAATTCCGAACCTTGCTCTCCACCCTTCGGAAGCTCTTTACCTTCTGAAAAACTTTACTGAAGTCAACTTTTTTTTGCAGGTAATCAAGATTTCAAGTTTTAGTATAATAACTTCTACTGTTCTAGGTGAATCGATACATTCAAGGGTGATGTAATATTCAAGTGTTTTTTGCAATACTTTTCGAAGTGAGTCGATATTTTGACTAGTAGTGTAAACTCGTGTTGATCCTGAAACTTAAGTTATGGAATGTAAAATAAAATGTTCAGTTTTTGGTTACAGTAAATTTGAATGAAAACGTAAATTTCAGTCATATTGAGATAGAAAAATTAAAATTTAAAATTTATGATACTCAATCGTTAGCCATCAGATTTTGACGCGGTTTTTTACAAAATGATCCATGTTTGTGGATTAGATCTGGTTATTCCTAAAATATCCGTAGTTTCGGATTCCAAGGTGGGAGTACGGGGGAAAGTACCTATTCAGGGATGGTCGACAAAATATTTTCAGATGCGAAACATAGCATGCGGCACATCAAACTTCATGATTTAGCAAAACTAGGTCATCAGAAGACATTTTGAGAATTTCTGACAATACTGGCCACTAAAAGCGACCCTGCGGGATCCGATATCCTCCGGAAAAGAGGCCATATTCAAATCTTTTCCAAAACCTGGATTGCGACATATCAAACTTCATGATTTTGCAAAACTTTGTCTTGGGGGGACATTCTGAGAGTGTCTTACCATACTGGACACTTGGGGTGGTCCTGCGGGATTCTGAGTTCCTCCGGAAAAGAGGCCATATTCAAATCTTTTCCAAAATCTGGATTACGACTTATCAAACTTCACGATTTTACAAAACTTTGTCTTCGCAAGATATTCTGAGGGTGTCTGATACTGGTCACTTGGGGTGGTCCTGCGGGATTTTGAGTTCCACCAGGAAAGTGGCCATAATTGAATTTTTACCAAAACCTGGCTTGCGACATATCAAATTTTATGATTTTGCAAAAATAGGTCATCGGAGGACATTCTGAGGATTTATTATCATACTGGCCACTTAGGGTGACCTTCCGGAGTCCGAGTTCCTCCAAAAATGTGGCCATATTCAAATCGTTGCCAAAACCTGGATTGCGACACATCAAACTTCATGATTTGGCGAAACTAGGTCATGGAAAGACGTTTTGAAGATTTCTGACCAAACTAGCCACTAGCCCCTAGCCCCGAGGAACTCGGATCCCGCAGGGCCTCTCTAAGTTGCCAGTAAACTTGGCTTATCAAATTTTATGATTTTGCAAAACTAGGTCTTCGGAGGACATTCTGAGGGTTTCTTACCATTCTGGCCACTTGGGGTGACCCTCCAGGATCCGAATTCCTCCGGAAAAGTGGCCATATTCAAATCGTTGCAAAAATCTTACTTGCGACATATCAAATTTAATGATTTTGTAAAACCAGGTCATGCAAAGACGTTTTGGGGATTTTTGACCAAGCTGGCCGTCTTTCTCGAGGAACTTGGATTCCACAGGGCCTCCCTAAGCTGCCAGTAAACCTGGCCTACGACATATCAAATTTTATGATTTTGCAAAACTAGGTCTTCGGAGGACATTCTGAGGGATTCTTACCATGCTGGGATGACCCTCCCGGGTATGAATTGTTCCGGAAAAGTGGCCATATTCAAATCGTTGCCAGAACCTGGATTGCGACACATCAAACTTTATGATTTTGCAAAACTAGGTCATGGAAAGACGTTTTGAGGATTTCTGACCAAACTGGCCACTTTTTTCGAGGAACTCGGATTCCGCAGAGCCTCCCTAAGTTGCCAGTAAACCTGGCTTGCGACATATCAAATTTTATGATTTTG